>JAODAL010048438.1:0-29025 GCA_025379985.1 Phyllomedusa bahiana | reverse complement strand
CTCGGGTTCCCCCCCTCTCCCCCCCCTCACTTCCCCCCCGTTCCCCCTGCGTTTTCCCCCGTCTCCCCCCCACGCCCCCCCACCTCCCCCTCCTCTCCCCCCCTCAGCGTCTCCCCCGTCTCCCCCTCAGCGTCTCCCCCGTCTCCCCCCTCAGCGTCTCCCCCGTCTCCCCCTCAGCGTCTCCCCCGTCTCCCCTCAGCGTCTCCCCCGTTTCCCCCTCAGCGTCTCCCCCGTCTCCCCCTCAGCGTCTCCCCCGCCGCCCCCTCAGCGTCTCCCCCGTCTCCCCCCTCAGCGTCTCCCCCGTCTCCCCCCTCAGCGTCTCCCCCGTCTCCCCCTCAGCGTCGCCCCCCTCAGCGTCTCCCCCCTCAGCGTCTCCCCCGTCTCCCCCCTCAGCGTCTCCCCCGTCTCCCCCCTCAGCGTCTCCCCCGTCTCCCCCTCAGCGTCTCCCCCGTCTCCCCCTCAGCGTCTCCCCCGTCTCCCCCGTCTCCCCCCTCAGCGTCTCCCCCGTCTCCCCCTCAGCGTCTCCCCCGTCTCCCCCTCAGCGTCTCCCCCTCAGCGTCTCCCCCGTCTCCCCCTCAGCGTCTCCCCCGTCTCCCCCGTCTCCCCCTCAGCGTCTCCCCGTTTTCCCCCCCCTCAGCGCGTCTCCCCCTTTCCCCCCTCAGCGTCTCCCCCGTCTCCCCCTCAGCGTCTCCCCCGTTTCCCCTCAGCGTCTCCCCCGTTTCCCCCGTTTCCCCTCAGCGTCTCCCCCGTCCCCCCTCAGCGTCTCCCCGTTCCCCCTCAGCGTCTCCCCCGTTTCCCCTCAGCGTCTCCCCCTCAGCGTCTCCCCCGTTTCCCCCGTTTCCCCTCAGCGTCTCCCCCGTTTCCCCTCAGCGTCTCCCCCGTTTCCCCCGTTTCCCCTCAGCGTCTCCCCCCGTTTCCCCCTCAGCGTCTCCCCCGTTTCCCCTCAGCGTCTCCCCCTCAGCGTCTCCCCCGTTTCCCCCTCAGCGTCTCCCCCTCAGCGTCTCCCCCGTTTCCCCCTCAGCGTCTCCCCCGTTTCCCCTCAGCGTCTCCCCCGTTTCCCCCTCAGCGTCTCCCCTCATATACGCACAGTCCCCTCTATCTCCCCTCGGTGTCCCCTCAGCGTCTCCCCTCATATACGCACAGTCCCCTCATTCTCCCTCGTGTCTCCTCAGGTCCCCTCTATCGCACGTCTCCCTCTATCTCCCTCAGGTGTCCTCCTCATGTTCCCCTCACTATACGCACGTTCCCCTCTATCTCCCCTCGGTCTCCTCATGGTCCCCTCATATACGCACAGTCCCCTCTATCTCCCCCTCAGCGTCTCCCCCTCATATACGCACAGTCCCCTCTATCTCCCCTCGGTGTCTCCTCATGGTCCCCTCATATACGCACAGTCCCCTCTATCTCCCCTCGGTGTCCCCTCAGCGTCTCCCCTCATATACGCACAGTCCCCTCTATCTCCCCTCGGTGTCTCCTCAGGGTCCCCTCATATACGCACAGTCCCCTCTATCTCTCCTCGGTTTCTCCTCAGTTTCCCCCTCGGTGTCCCCTCTATCTCCCCTCAGTGTCGGCCCCGTCAGGCTCCTCACCTTTCCGTCCATGCCCAGTAACTGTCACCGCGGCCGCAGCTATGGCAACTTGAACCTGCCGCCCAACTCAGGAAGAGGAATGCGGCCCGGACAGAGCCCGGCGCGCAAGGGCTGCAGGGAAGTGTAGTTCGCAGCGCCTTGTCCACCGTGGAGATAGGGCGAACGAAAAACTACACTTCCCGGCATGCCTCAGTGACAAGCCTGGAGAAAACAATGGGGCCGGGCCCGGGAGGGAAGGCGGCAGGATTGGCGGTGAGATAGAGAGGCCCCGCCCACCCGCCGGCAGCTAACCCCTTCACTGCTGGAGGGAAGCGAGGGAGAGACAGAAGCATCATCTGTCAGTGCAACAAGGGATTATCACTGATCACCCAGCTACCATCAACCATCACCCTGCTACCATCACCCATCATCCTGCTACCATCACCCATCACCCTGCTACCATCACTCATCATCCTGCTACCATCACCCATCATACTCCTGCCATCAACCATCACCCTGCTACCATCACTCATCACCCTACTACCATCACTCATCACCCTGCTACCATCACCCATCACCCTGCTACCATCACCCATCACCCAGCTACCATCACCCATCATACTCCTGCCATCACCCATCACCCTACTACCATCACTCATCATCCTGCTACCATCACCCATCACCCTGCTACCATCACCCATCATCCTGCTACCATCACCCATCATCCTGCTACCATCACCCATCACCCTGCTACCATCACCCATCATCCTGCTACCATCACCCTGCTACCATCACTCATCATCCTGCTACCATCACCCATCACCCTGCTACCATCACCCATCATCCTGCTACCATCACCCATCACCCTGCTACCATCACCCATCATCCTGCTACCATCACCCATCACCCTGCTACCATCACCCATCACCCTGCTACCATCACCCATCACCCTACTACCATCACTCATCACCCTGCTACCATCACCCATCACCCTACTACCATCACTCATCATCCTGCTACCATCACCCTGCTACCATCACCCATCATCCTGCTACCATCACCCATCATCCTGCTACCATCACCCATCACCCTGCTACCATCACCCATCATCCTGCTACCATCACCCATCATCCTGCTACCATCACCCATCATCCTGCTACCATCACCCATCATCCTGCTACCATCACCCATCATCCTGCTACCATCACCCATCATCCTGCTACCATCACCCATCACCCTGCTACCATCACCCATCAGCCCTTTCTCCCACCCACTCTTCCACCCTGCTACCATCACCCTAACCTTGGCTACCATCCCCCAACATCCTGCTACCATCACCCCCCCTGCCCCCTTTCACCCCAACACCTCAAACCATCACCCATAACCCTGCTACCCCCCCCACCCTAAACCCTTATTTTTACCATCACCCACTCCCCCTGCTACCATCCCCCTCCCTCCATCACCCATCATCCCGCTACCATCACCCATCCCCCTGCTACCATCACCCATCCCCCTTTCTCCTTCCCCCTCATCCCTCCTCCCCCATCATCCAAACCCCCCCTCATCTTGCTAACCCACCCATCCTGCTCTATCAACCATCATCCTGTTCCCTTTTTTACCCTTAAACCCCGCCCCCTTTAAACCCATCATCCGGGGTCCATCCCCCATCTTTTCCCTGCTACTATCACCCATCACCCTGCTACCATCACCCATCATCCTGCTGCCATCCCCCATCACCCTGCAAACCATACCCCATCATCCTGGCCTTTAAACCCCTTTCATCCTGCTACCTCACCCATCACCCCTGCTCATCACCCTTTAACCCTGCCCCATCCCCATCCCCCTTTGCTCTACCCATCTCCCACCACCCCCACTTGCTACCATCCCCCATCACCCTGCTACCATTCCCCATCACCCCGCTTCCATCCCCCATCACCCTGCTCCCATCACCCATCATCCTGTAAACCCCACCCCCCCTGCTCCCAAATCCCCCATAACCCGCTACCATCACCCCCCTTCATCCCCCTCCCCCATCCACCCTTTCACCCTGTACCATCCCCATCACCCTTCCCAAATCCCCCAAATCACCCTTGTCCCCAATACCCCCCCCCCCCCCCCCCCCCATTCCGGGTACCATCACCCATCACCCTCTACCACACCATACCCTTTTTTCCATCACTCTTCTTCCGGGCTCCCCCTCACCCATCCCCCCGTTTACCATAAAACCCTTTCACCCTTGTCCCTAATCAACCCCACCCCCACCCTTTTCCCCCACCACCCATCTCCTGCTTTTTTAAACCATAAATTCCTGCTTCCAACACCCATCCCCCCTGCTACATCACCATCATCCTGTTTTTACCATCACCCTTTTCCCCCCCATTCTCCTAAACCATAAACCATCACCCGCAAATAATCCCCCCTTCCATCCCCCTTCTCCCAAATCACCCATCATCCTGCTACCATCACCCATCACCCTGCTACCATCACCCATCATCCTGTCCCAAATCACCCATAAATTCTGCCTCCCCCATCACCCATCACCCATCAAAACCAATAAAACACCCCCCATCAAAACAGGGTGCCCCCTACCCATTTCCCGGGCAAATATCGACATAGGGGGAGGGCTCTGTGCTGCACCAGAAATGACCCTCAAAAATATCTGTATATTTAGAGAGAAAAAAATGGCGAGGTGAAAGTTAATAGGGACATGCCCGGGGCCCCTGCGCATCGCACTCTGCGGGACCCCAGCGAGAGGGGGCAGGCGGCCCGGGGAAAATGCGGCGCCATCAAAAATCTGCCCCCAGGCGACCCCAAAATTTTAAAGTTTCCAGACTGGACCAGGGGGGCCCGCGGTCCCGGGGGAAAAGGTCAGTGTCCCCCCCCGAAAAGTATGGAAAATGAAGGTCGCCTTTTTTACGGAAAAGGGGTTTAAAAGACCCCCAAAAAAAACCCTGAAAAACAAACTGCCCCCAAATGGGTAAAACAGAGAAAAGGGCCCCCAACACAAAATGAAAAAGGGGCCCCAGCACTTTGAAAAGGGGCCCCACACAAAATGAGAAGGGCCCCACGCACGTGACAGGAAACCAATGCAGTAAAAAAATACCAGTTTTTCTATCCAAATACATAGGTGGTCCAAGGCCCGGGCCATCTGAGCCGGCCCCAAAAAAAACCCCCCCGGGGCCCTTTTTGGGTTTTATTTTCCCCTGCCTCTCAGCCCCCTCAATACCCAATTTTCATCCCTCCAGCCCCCTTCTGGGTTCCCCGGGCCTTCAGGCTCATGAAACCCGCATGCTCTGCCCCCGGGGGGTCCCTGTTTTGTACAGTTGGGTCGGGTCTCCTCAAGGGGTTTTTTGGTTTTAAACTATAATATCGAAGGGGTAAAGTTTTTGGGAACCCTTTTAAACCTTTTGTTTTTTTCCCTATTGCACACCCGCCCGACCAGGGGCCCCGGGGGCTAAAAGTTTGCAGGGATAATTTTTCTACTTAATCTTAAAAGGGTCCTCCCACCATAGACTTTGTTTGGCCATCCCGGGGAAATTAAGGGCCCATTAAGGTTTAAACCAGGTGCGGACCCTCTCTTCGGGCCCTAACTGCCCCTCGGTTTGGGCCCCCAAAAATGTCGGTACTTTTTCTCCATTACCCCTTTACCGAAAAACCCCTTTAAAAACAAAAAGGGAAAAAACACAGCGCTCCCCCTGTACTGGGAACTCCCATAGAACAAAAAGGAAAGAACAAGCGCCCCCCTTTTACGGGGGAACTCCCATAAAACGGGAAAGGAGAACCCCGGGCGCCCCCCCTGTACGGGGAAAATTCCCATAGAGCAAATTGGAGAACCCCCCGCGCTCCTCTGTACTGGGAACCCGAGCCCAAAGGGGAGAAACACAGCCGTTTCCCCTGTACGGGGAAACTCCCATAAAAACAGAATGGGGGAAGCAGCGCTCCCCTATACGGGGGGACCCCCCAAAAAAACAGAAATGAAAAAAAACACAGGGGCTCCCCTATACGGGGGAAACTCCCATAAAACCCGAATGGAGAAAACAGGCTCCCTGTACTGGGGAATTTAAATTGAACAGAATGGGGGAACACAGGCTCCCCAACGGGGAAACCCTCCCTTGAACAAAAAAAGGGGGAACAAAAGCGCTCCCCGTACTGGAACCCCCAATAAACAGAATGGGGGAAACCCCCCGGGGGAATTTGGGGGGGGCTCCCCTGAAAGGGGGAAATTTCCCATAGAACAAAGGGGAAAACACAGCGTTTCCCCGGTCCCTGGGAACCCTTAAAACAGAATGGAGAACCAGCGCTCCAACCCTGGGGAAACCCCCCATAGAAAAGAAGGGAAGAAAAAAGCCCCCCCCTTAAAACTGGGAACCCCCCCAAAGAACAGAATGGGAGAACACGCGCCCCCCTTTTTAAGGGAAAACCCCCAATAGAACAGAAGGGAGAACAAAAGGGCTCCCGTACGGGGAACTCCCATAAAACAGAATGGAGAAACAGGGTTTCCCCCGTACGGGGAACCCCCAATAGATAAAATGGAAAACCCCAAGCCCCCCCTGTACG
Source organism: Phyllomedusa bahiana (assembly GCA_025379985.1). Taxonomy (NCBI): domain Eukaryota; kingdom Metazoa; phylum Chordata; class Amphibia; order Anura; family Hylidae; genus Phyllomedusa; species Phyllomedusa bahiana. The sequence goes on along the minus strand of JAODAL010048438.1, from coordinate 22,903 downwards.
GGGAACCCCCATAAAACAGAATGGGGGCCCACAGCGCTCCCCTGTCCCCGGAACCCCCCAAGAACAAAATGGGAAAACCAGCGCCCCCCTGTAGGGAATTCCCATAGAACAGAAGGGAAAACCAGCGCCCCCCTTTATACGGGGGAACCCCTTTAAAAGGAAATTTAAAACACAGCGCCCCCCCTTACTGGGAACCCCCAATAAAACAGAATGGAGAACACGGCCCCCCTGTACGGGGAATTTCCCATAGAACAGAAGGGAAAACCAAAAGGCCCCCCTTTCGGGGAATTCCCATAAAAACAAAGGGAAAAAACACAGGCTCCCCTGTACGGGCCCCCAATAGAAAAAATGGAGAACACAGCGCCCCTTTTTAAGGGAAAACCCCCATAGAGGAGAAGGGGGAACCACCCTTTCCCCCTGTACGGGGAACTCCCATAAAAAACGGAATGGGGGAACACAGCCCCCTTCCCCTTTAGGGAAACCCCCAAAGAAAAAATTGAAAACACAGCGCTCCCCTGTACTGGGAACCCCCATAAAACAAAATGGGGAAACACCCCTCCCCCGGTAGGGGAACTCCCCTAGAACAAATGGAGAAAAACTGCCTCCCCGTCGGGGAAACCCCATAGAACAGAATGGGAGAAAACAGGCCCCCCCTGTACGGGGAAAACTCCCCATAAAACAGAATGGGGAACAGCGTTCCCCCCTGTAAGGGGGAACCTAATAGAAAAAAATTTGGAGAACACAGCGCCCCCCTGTACTGGGAACCCATAAAACAGAATGGAAAAACCATTTTGTTTTTCCCCGCATGGGGCCGGTTTACTGGGACTCCCATAGAACAAAATGGGGGAACAAGCCACCCCGTACGGGGAAAATCCCATAAAACAAAAAGGGGGGAACACAGGTTTCCCCTTTAAAAGGAAAACCCATAGCCCAAAAAGGAGGACCAAGCGCCCCCCCGTACGGGGATCTCCCAAAAACAAATGGAAACACAGCGCTCCCCGGAAACGGGGAACTCCCCCAAAAGGGCAGATTGGAAAAAAAGAAGGGGAAAAAGCGCCCCCCCCCTGTATTGGGAACTCCCATAAAAAAAAGGGAAAAAACCAGACCCCCCTGTACGGGGGAACTCCCATAGAACAGAATGGAGGACACAGCGCCCCCCTTTACGGGGAACCCCATAAAAACAAAAATGGAAAACACAGCCCCCCCCCTGAAAGGGGAACCCCCCCAAAAAAACAGAATGGAGCCCACTCCTCCCCTGAAATTTTGGAACTCCCATAGAACAGAATGGGGGAAACAGCGCCCCGGAACGGGGAAAATTTTTCCCATAGAAAGAAGGGGAAAACACAGGCCCCCCTGTACGGGGAACCCCCCATAAAACAGAAGGGGAAACAGGCTCCCCTGTACGGGGAACTCCCTTAGGAACCCCAGAATGGAAACCCCGGGTCCCCGAGGGGAACCCCCATAGAACAGAATGGAGAACCCCGCCCCTCCCCTGAACGGGGGAACCCCCCATAAAAGAATGGAGAACACAGCCCCCCCCTGTACGGGGAAAACTCCCTTTAACAAATTTAGAAAAAACAGCGCTCCCCTGTACGGGAACTCCCATAGAACAGAATGGAGAACACAGCGCTCCCCTGCATGGGAACTCTAAGGCCGGTTCACACTGGCTTATCACGCGGATTTGTGCGCCGTATTGAGCGCAAAATCCGCCGGAATACGGGCGGGACAGGTGCGGGGCCGAGTCGGCGGGGGCGCCGCTCGGCCCATAGACAATGTTGGTTTACGCGCGTCGGCGCCTAAATAATGTGCAGTCACAGTTTCTCCGCCCGAGGATTCGCCGAGCGGGGAGGACGAGGTTCCTGTCTTATGAGAGCAGTGGATTACGTAATGACTCCGACGGGATTGGTGCCTATTGAAGCGCAAATCGGGCGGAATACGGCGCCATTCCGTCGGAAATAAGCCGTGTGAACGGGGCCTAATAGAGGAGAATGGAACGCGACTGTCTCTCCATTCTGAGCCGACACTTTCAGGGGCCCGTTCCAGAGATGGGTGCAGGTGTCGGGCAGAGGTGGGACCCGCACCATTCAAACTGGAATGGCTTATCCTATCAATACGTCATCAAAGTCCATGGCGGGAGCCCCCCTTTAAGCATTACTACTGATACCAAGGAGCAGGAGAGTGAAGTGCCTGATGGGTAACTATGGGGGGCAGTGCGACCCCCAGATGGCACAGATGGACCAGACTTTAACCCAGCAAATAGCAGTAAAGCTGTCTAGTTAAAGGGGTGCTCCACCTGCCACTATGCTGTGTCCTCAGGGGTTCCCAGCAGTGATGTCACGTACATTGGTCACATGACCGTGAGCCAATCGTTGACCAGTAATGTACATAGCGTCACTGCTCGAAGACAGTCAGGAAGCTCTGGGGCTGCGGCAGCGGCTGTAGAGGAGTACAGCGGTCCCAGGGGGTACAGGGGCTATTGAGATTCTTAGGAATCCCCCTTAAAGTTGGTGACACTTGTGGTCCTGATGAGGTTCCTGCTGCAGGCAGTAGATGGTGCTGCGGTCCTGCTCAGCCCTGGTGCTGTTGTGGAGGCTCCGCACTTGGCCGCTCTGGGACCCCCTCCCCGCAGGCGGCACAGGGGGAAGCTGAGTGTTTGTGTGCAAAACGCAACTTGAGTTTTGAAGCAGCACTTGAGTAGCTGCAATGAAACCTGAAGAAGCCGCAGAGAGGCTGAGACAGCACAAGAGCCCGGACCTGGCAGAGCATCTCACCCCCAGGGAGGCAGAGCCTGCACAGCACCACAGCAGAGCCGCCGGCGGAGCTGGGCTGCGGGAGCCGGGCAGGTACAGGTGCGTATCCGGAGGATTCCCGACCGCCGCTTCAGAGGGAAAATCATTCTAGGGTCAGGAAATAGAGAGAATTCCTCGTCTGCTGGAACAGAGTGTCCTGTCCGCAGCAGCAGCGCCGCACAGATGGGTTCTGCATTATACGGGGCCACTTCATACCACCAGCACCTAATGTGTTACCCAGCTCGCCCGGGAGTCTCCACCAACACCTAATGCGTTACCCACCTCGCCCGGGAGTCTCCACCAGCACCTAATGTGTTACCCAGCTCGCCCAGGAGTCTCCACCAACACCTAAAGTGTTACCCAGCTCACCCGGGAATCTCCACCAACCTAATGTTTTTACCCAGCCGCCCGGAGTCTCTACCAACTCCTATTTGTTACCCAGCTCGCCCGGGAGTCTCACACCCTAATGTGTTACCCAGCTCGCCCAGGAGTCTCACCAACCTAAGTGTTACCAGCTCGCCCGGGAAATCTCCACCAACAACTAATGTGTTACCCAGCTCCCCCAGGGAGTCCCCACCAACCCTAATGGTTACCAGCCCCGCCGGGAGTCTCACCAACACTAATGTGTTACCAGCTCGCCCGGGAGTCTCACCAGCTCCTACTGTGTTACCCAGCTCGCCCGGGAGTCTCCACCAACACCTAATGTGTTACCCAGCTCGCCCGGGAGTCTCCACCAACTCCTAATGCGTTACCCAGCTCGCCCGGGAGTCTCCACCAACAACTAATGTGTTACCCAGCTCGCCCGGGAGTCTCCACCAACACCTAATGTGTTACCCAGCTCACCCGGAGTCTCCACCAACCCTAATGTGTTAACCAGCTCGCCCAGGAGTCTCTACCAACTCCTAATGTGTTACCCAGCTCGCCCGGGAGTCTCCACCAACTCCTAATGAGTTACCCAGCTCGCCCGGGAGTCTCCACCAGCACCTAATGAGTTACCCAGCTCACCCGGGAGTCTCCACCAGCACCTAATGTGATACCCGGCTCACCCGGGAGTCTCCACCAACACCTAATGTGTTACCCAGCTCACCTGGAGTCTCCACCAAACACCTAATGTGTTACCAGCTCACCCGGGAGTCTCCAGCAGCACCTAATGTGTTACCCAGCTCACCCGGGAGTCTCCCCCAAAGCACCTAATGTGTTACCCAGCTCACCCGGGAGTCTCCACCAACACCTAATGTGTTACCCAGCTCTTCCGGGAGTCTCCACCAACACCTAATGCGTTACCCAGCTCACCCGGGAGTCTCCACCAGCACCTAATGTGTTACCCAGCTCACCCGGGAGTCTCCAGCAGCACCTAATGTGTTACCCAGCTCACCCGGGAGTCTCCACCAACAGCTAATGTGTTACCCAGCTCGCCCGGGAGTCTCCACCAACACCTAATGTGTTACCCAGCTCACCCGGGAGTCTCCACCAACATCCAATGTGTTACCCAGCTCGCCCGGGAGTCTCCACCAACACCTAATGTGTTACCCAGCTCGCCCGGGAGTCTCCACCAGCACCTAATGTGTTACCCAGCTCGCCCGGGAGTCTCCACCAGCACCTAATGTGTTACCCAGCTCGCCCAGGAATCTCCACCAACATCTAATGTGTTACCCAGCTCGCCCGGGACTCGCCACCAACCCCTAATGTGTTACCCCTCTCGCCCCGGAGTCTCCACCATCACCTACTTTGTTACCCAGCTCGCCCGGGAGTCTCCACCAACTAATGTGTTACCCAGCTCGCCCGGGGTCTCCACCAACACCTAAAGTGTTACCCAGCTCACCCGGGACTCTCCACCAACACCTAATGTGTTACCCAGCTCGCCCGGGAGTCTCCACCAACACCTAATGTGTTACCCAGCTCGCCCGGGAGTCTCCACCAACACCTAATGTGTTACCCAGCTCGCCCGGGAGTCTCCACCAGCACCTAATGTGTTACCCAGCTCGCCCGGGAGTCTCCACCAGCACCTAATGTGTTACCCAGCTCGCCCGGGAGTCTCCACCAACACCTAATGTGGTACCCAGCTCGCCCGGGAGTGTCCACCAACATCCAATGTGTTGCCCAGCTCGCCCCGGAGTCTCCACCAACACCTAATGTGTTACCAGCTCGCCCGGGAGTCTCCACCAGCACCTAATGTGTTTACCCAGCTCCCCCGGGGAGTCTCCACCAACACCTAATGTGTTACCCAGCTCACCCGGGAGTCTCCACCAGCACCTAATGTGTTACCCAGCTCGCCCCGGAGTCTCCACCAACACCTAATGTGTTACCCAGCTCGCCCCGGAGTCTCCACCAGCACCTAATGCGTTACCCAGCTCGCCCGGGAGTCTCCACCAGCACCTAATGTGTTACCCAGCTCGCCCGGGAGTCTCCACCAACACCTAATCTGTTACCCAGCTCGCCCCGGAGTCTCCACCACCACCGAATGTGTTACCCAGCTCGCCCCGGAGTCTCCACCAGCACCTAATGTGTTACCCAGCTCGCCCGGGAGTCTCCAGCAACACCTAATGTGCTACCCAGCTCACCCGGGAGTCTCCACCAACACCTAATGTGTTACCCAGCTCACCCGGGAGTCTCAACCACCACCTAATGTGTTACCCAGCTCGCCCCGGAGTCTCCACCAACACCTAATGTGTTACCCAGCTCGCCCAGGAATCTCCACCAGCACCTAATGTGTTACCCAGCTCACCCGGGAGTCTCCACCAACACCTAATGTGTTACCCAGCTCACCCGGGAGTCTCCAGCAGCACCTAATGTGTTACCCAGCTCGCCCAGGAGTCTCCACCAACACCTAATGTGTTACCCAGCTCGCCCAGGAGTCTCCACCAACACCTAATGTGTTACCCAGCTCGCCCAGGAGTCTCCACCAACACCTAATGTGTTACCCAGCTCGCCCGGGAGTCTCCACCAACACCTAATGCGTTACCCAGCTCACCCGGGAGTCTCCACCAACATCTAATGTGTTACCCAGCTCGCCCCGGAGTCTCCACCAACAACGAATGTGTTCCCCCAGCTCGCCCGGGAGTCTCACCAACACCTAATGTGTTACCCAGCTCGCCCGGAGTCTCCAGCAACACCTAATGTGTTACCCAGCTCACCCGGGAGTCTCCACACACCTAATGTGTTACCCAGCTCGCCCAGGAGTCTCCACCAACACCTAATGTGTTACCCAGCTCACCCGGGAGTCTCCACCAGCACCTAATGTGTTACCCAGCTCGCCCAGGAGTCTCCACCAACACCTAATGTGTTACCCAGCTCACCCGGGAGTCTCCACCAACTTATAATGTGTTACCCAGCTCGCCCGGGAGTCTCCACCAACAACCAATGTGTTACCCAGCTCGCCCGGGAGTCTCCACCAGCACCTAATGTGTTACCCAGCTCACCCGGGAGTCTCCACCAAAAACGAATGTCTTACCCAGCTCGCCCAGGAGTCTCCACCAGCACCTAATGCGTTACCCAGCTCGCCCAGGAGACACCACCAACAACAAATGTGTTACCCAGCTCGCCCGGGAGTCTCCACCAACACCTAATGTGTTACCCAGCTCGCCCGGGAGTCTCCACCAACATCTAATGTGTTACCCAGCTCACCCGGGAGTCTCCATCAACAACTAATGTGTTACCCAGCTCGCCCGGGAGTCTCCACCAACATCAAATGTTTTACCCAGCTCGCCCGGGAGTCTCCAACAACCCCAACATCCCCAAATAATGTGTTACCCAGCTCACCCGGGAGTCTCCACCAGCACCTAATGTGTTACCCAGCTCACCCGGGAGTCTCCACCAACATGTGTTACCCAGCTCGCCCGGGAGTCTCCACCAACAACTAATGTGTTACCCAGCTCGCCCCGGAGTCTCCACCAACACCTAATGTGTTACCCAGCTCATCCGGGAGTCTCCACCAACACCTAATGTGTTACCCAGCTCACCCGGGAGTCTTCACCAACATCTAATGTGTTACCCAGCTCGCCCGGGAGTCTCCACCAACACCAATGTGTTGCCCAGCTCGCCCCGGAGTCTCCACCAACACCTAATGTGTTACCCAGCTCCCCCCGGAGTCTCCACCAACACCTATTGAGTTACCCAGCTCGCCCGGGAGTCTCCACCAACTCCTAATGCGTTACCCAGCTCGCCCGGGAGTCTCCACCAACACCTAATGTGTTACCCAGCTCGCCCGGGAGTCTCCACCAGCACCTAATGTGTTACCCAGCTCACCCGGGAGTCTCCACCAACACCTAATGTGTTACCCAGCTCACCCGTGAGTCTTCACCAACACCTAATGTGTTACCCAGCTCATCCGGGAGTCTCCAACAACAACCAATGTGTTGCCCAGCTCGCCCCGGAGTCTCCACCAACACCTAATGAGTTACCCAGCTCGCCCCGGAGTCTCCACCAACACCTAATGTGTTACCCAGCTCGCCCGGGAGTCTCCACCAACTCCTAATGTGTTACCCACCTCACCCGGGATCTCCCCCAAACACCTAATTGTTACCCAGCTCGCCCGGGAGTCTCCACCAACTCCTAATGTGTTACCCAGCTCGCCCCCGAGTCTCCACCAACTCCTAATGTGTTACCCAGCTCGCCCAGGAGTCTCCACCAACACCTAATGTGTTACCCAGCTCACCCGGGAGTCTCCACCAACAACTAATGTGTTACCCAGCTCGCCCGGGAGTCTCCACCAACACCTAATGTGTTACCCAGCTCGCCCCGGAGTCTCCACCAACAACGAATGTGTTACCCAGCTCGCCCCGGAGTCTCCACCAACACCTAATGTGTTACCCAGCTCACCTGGAGTCTCCACCAGCACCTAATGTTTTTACCCAGCTCACCCGGGAGTCTCCACCAACACCTAATGTGTTACCCAGCTCGCCCTGGAGTCTCCACCAACACCTAATGTGTTACCCAGCTCGCCCGGAGTCTCCACCAACACCTAATGTGTTACCCAGCTCGCCCCGGAGTCTCCACCAACAACTAATGTGTTACCCAGCTCGCCCGGGAGTCTAGAGAAGTTTACCCAAACTTATTAGTAGTGAGGACAGCATTACATGAGATCCGTCACAGCCGCCAGTGATCTAATATCCAGGGACTGAGGCAAATGAGTATAACGTGTATGATACTGTCTGCTGAGCTGTGTATCTAATCCTGCTGTGTGAACTAGTCTGCAGAGTTTTTCTAATCCTTGGGGAATTTCTTAATCGGTGTGTATCTAATCCTGTGTGATACTGTCTGCTGAGCTGTGTATCCAATCCTGTGTGATACTGTCTGCTGAGCTGTGTATCTAATCCTGTGTGATACTGTCTGCTGAGCTGTGTATCTAATCCTGTGTGATACTGTATCTAATCCTGTGTGATACTGTCTGCTCAGCTGTGTATCTATCCTGGTGAACTGTCTGCTGATGTTATCAATCTGTGTGATACTGTCTGCTAGCTGTATCTATCTGTGTGTACTCTGCTGTTTTATCTAATCCTATCCTGTGTGATACTCTCTGCTGAGCTGTGTATCTAATCTGATGTGTTACTATCTGCTGAGTCGTGTATCTAAGCCCATTATGTGTGATACCGCCTGATGAGCTGTCTATCTGTATAGGGCACCTCTTGGTCCTGAGCGCCTACAATGTGTGTTTCTCAGGAGCTGCTTCATGTACGGACGCCTTCCAGAGTGTAGGTGCAGCGCAGGAGAAGTCATGGTGATGGGATCAGAGTGTGGTGTCTGTAACTCTGCAGTAGCCCCAGGAGCTGACAGTCTATGTGTTTCTGTCCTGCAGGTGTGATCATTGTGACCTATGTGACTCCCAGTGTCAGAGATGCTGCGCGATCTGTCGCTCTTCCTCCTCTCCCTGCTCCTCCTGGAAGACGTCTCGGCCACCACCTGCCCAGAGAACTGCAAATGTGAGGAGGAGCCGCGTTACAGCGTCACCTGCAGGTATCAGTCCGCCATACCTCAGCTGCCGCGCCACACTGAAGTCCTGTGAGTACTCACCTGTCACCTACTATGATTAACCATGGTGTATCCACACAGTATAGACCCCGTCATTCCTGACCCCAGGAGCTCACAATCTAATCCTCTATCACACAATGTATCACTTCCATCATCCATGACCCAGGAGCTCACAATCTAATCTCCCTATCACACCAAATGTATCACTCCCATCATCCCTGACCCCAGGAGCTCACAATCTAATCTCCCTATCACACACAATGTATCACTCCCATCATCCCTGACCCTAGGAGCTCACAATCTAATCCTCTATCACACAATGTATCACTCCCATCATCCCTGACCCAGGAGCTCACAATCTAATCTCCATATCCCCCATAATGTATCACTGCCATCATCCCTGACCCTAGGAGCTCACAATCTAATCTTCCTTCCACACACAATGTATCACTCCCATCATCCCTGACCCCAGGAGCTCACAATCTAATCTCCTATCACACAAAAAGTAAAACTCCCATCATCCCTTACCACAGGAGCTCAAAATCTAATCCTCTATCACACAATGTATCACTCCCATCATCCCTGACCCAGGAGCTCACAATCTAATCTCCATATCCCCCATAATGTATCACTCCCATCATCCCTGACCCAGGAGCTCACAATCTAATCTCCATATCCCCCATAATGTATCACTCCCATTATCCCTGACCCTAGGAGCTCACAATCTAATCTCCCTACCACACACAATGTATCACTCCCATCATTCCTGACCCCAGGAGCTCACAATCTAATCTCCATATCCCCCATAATGTATCACTCCCATCATCCCTGACCCTAGGAGCTCACAATCTAATCTCCTATCACACAGTGTATCTTTCCCATCTTCCCTGACCCCAGCAGCTCACAATCTAATCTCCCTATCACCCATAATGTATCACTCCCATCATCCCTGACCCTAGGAGCTCACAATCTAATCTCCATATCCCCCATAATGTATCACTCCCATCATCCCTGACCCTATGAGCTCACAATCTAATCTCCCTATCACACACAATGTATCACTCCCATCATTCCTGACCCCAGGAGCTCACAATCTAATCTCCCTATCACACACAATGTATCACTCCCATCATCCCTGACCCCAGGAGCTCACAACCTAATCTCCTATCACACACATTGTATCACGCCCATCATCCTTGACCCCAGGAGCTCACAATCTCATCTCCTATCACACAATGTATCACTCCCATCATCCTTGACCCCAGCAGCTCACAATCTAATCTCCCTATCACACACAATGTATCACTCCCATCATCCCTGACCCTAGGAGCTCACAATCTAATCCTCTATCACACAATGTATCACTCCCACCATCCCTGACCCCAGGAGCTCACAATCTAATCTTCATATCCCCCATAATGTATCACTCCCATCACCCCTGACCCTAGGAGCTCACAATCTAATCTCCCTATCACACTCAATGTATCACTCCCATCATTCCTGACCCCAGGAGCTCTCAATCTTATCTCCCTATCACACACAATGTATCACTCCCATCATCCCTGACCCTATGAGCTCACAATCTAATCTCCTATCACACACAATGTATCACTCCCATCATCCTTGACCCCAGGAGCTCACAATCTAATCTCCATATCCCCCATAATGTATAACTCCCATCATCCTTGACCCCAGGAGCTCACAATCTAATCTCCCTACCACACAATGTATCACTCCCATCTTCACTGACAACAGGAGCTCACAATCTAATCTCCCTATCACCACAGTGTATCACTCCCATCATCCCTGACCCTAGGAGCTCACAATCTAATCCTCTATCACACAATGTATCACTCCCATCATCCCTGACCCCAGGAGCTCACAATCTAATCTCCATATCCCCCATAATGTATCACTCCCATCATCCCTGACCCCAGGAGCTCACAATCTAATCTCCCTATCACACACAATGTATCACTCCCATCATCCCTGACCCCAGGAGCTCACAATCTAATCTCCCTATCACACACAATGTATCACTCCCATCATCCCTGACCCCAGGAGCTCACAATCTAATCTCCTATCACACACAATGTATCACTCCCATCATCCCTGACCCCAGGAGCTCACAATCTAATCTCCTATCACACAATGTATCACTCCCATCATCCCTGATCCCAAGAGCTCACAATCTAATCTATCGCACACAGTGTATCACTCCCATCATCCCTGACCCCAGGAAACAAGAATCTAATCTCCCTATCACACACAATGTATCGCTCCCATCATCCCTGACCCAGGAGCTCACAATCTAATCTCTCTATCACACAATGTATCACTCCCATCATCCCTGACCCCAGGAGCTCACAATCTAATCTCCCTATCACACAATGTATCACTCCCATCTTCCTTGACCCCAGGAGCTCACAATCTAATATCCCTATCACACACAATGTATCACTCCCATCATCCCTGACCCCAGGAGCTCACAATCTAATATCCCTATCACACACAATGTATCACTCCCATCATCCCTGACCCCAGGAGCTCACAATCTAATCTCCCTATCACACACAATCTGTCACTCCCATCTTCCTTGACCCCAGTAGGTCCCAATCTAATATCCCTATCACACACAATGTATCACTCCCATCATCTAAGAACCCAGGAGCTTACAATCTAATCTCCCTATCACACACAATATATCACTCCCATCATCACAGAACCCAGGAGCTCACAATCAACTCTCTCTATAACACAAATTATCACTCCCAACAACCTTTAACCCAGGAGCTCACAATCTAATATCCCTATCACACACAATGTATCACCCCAGCATCACTGTCAGCACCTGTTACCCCAGCATCACTGTCAGAACCTGTTACCCCAGCATCACTGTCAGCACCTGTTACCCCAGCATCACTGTCAGCCCCTGTTACCCCAGCATCACTGTCAGCCCCTGTTACCCCAGCATCACTGTCAGCACCTGTTACCCCAGCACCACTATCAGCACCTGTTACCCCAGCACCACTGTCAGCACCTGTTACCCCAGCATCACTGTCAGCACCTGTTACCCCAGCATCACTGTCAGCACCTGTTACCCCAGCATCACTGTCAGCACCTGTTACCCCAGCACCACTGTCAGCACCTGTTACCCCAGCACCACTGTCAGCCCCTACTAACCCAGCATCACTGTCAGCCCCAGTGCCCACAGCACTGCTCCGGCAGGGTGCATTATCCCCTATGGGGGAGCTGGGGTAGTATTGGAGGGTGAAGGACTGGTGAATATTTTACTGAAAGCAAACCACACCTCAGCTCCCGCTCCTTGCTGACTGTTTCCTCGGGGCGGGTGAAGAGCCGCTGATTAGCAGACCCCCCTCATCCGTGAGTGCCCAGGGAAGCTCGGCTCCAGTCCACTGGGTGGTAATTGGCGCTGTGGTCGGATCTATGGACATTAATAAGCTGATTAGTAAGATTAAAGGTGCGGTGCCCGGCTGCCCCCGTGTGTGAGCAATGCTCCCATTATACGGCGGCGACCCCCTCCGTGCGCACGGACACAACCTGCCTGTTCTGTGGACGCCCAGGGCTCTCCATGAAGGGCGCAGTGTTCCTCTGGAGACAGGGCCTCTCTGTGCTGAATGGGGCTGGAAAAAGAACACAGATACAATGGGGCGATGTCCGCCATCACTGGACTGCGAGCCGGCGCCCGCCCCAAACCGACGAGGGGCAGCAACCCCAAATCAGCGGGGGATTCTGGAGGGGCGCTGCTTTGCATCCTTTTTCCCCATAGATAATAACCCGCCATACACCTCCCGGCGCCTCTATAGGAATTCCATGTAATGAGCTCAGTGATGACCTATATGGCGCCATTATATCTGCCACAGGGGCCGTCACTCAGCTTTCCCGGACTCCTGAGCGGCTCCGCGGTCTTACAGCGCAGGGGCGGGATCAGCCCCCAGCTCTTTATACCCCCGAGGGCTCTTCACCTCCAGTCATGCTTTATTTTCTCAGGATTATAGGAGCGATCAGCTGCAGCGGAGTCCGGGCCACGGGCGGTGACACTGCTTGCCATTAGGTGGCACTAGTGAGCCAGTGTCCAGGGATGTGTGGGACCAGGAGGGGACAAACATCAGGACACACTGCAGGCGCTCGGATACCTGTACTGACATCCTGACACAGTGCATCACCACCATCATCCCTGACATAGGAAGTGACAGTGCAATCTCAGAGTGTATCACCCCCATCATCCCTGACATAGGAAGTGACAGTGCAATCTCAGAGTGTATCACCCCCATCATCCCTGACATAGGAAACTACAGTCTAATCTCAGAGTGCATCACCACCCTCATCCCTGACCTAGGAAGTGACAGTGCCCTCTCAGAGTGTATCACCCCCATCATCCCTGACATAGGAAATGACCGTCTAATCTCAGAGTGCATCACCCCCATCATCCCTGACATAGGAAATGACAGTCTAATCTCAGTGTATCACCCCCATCATCCCTGACATAGGAAGTGACAGTCAAATCACAGAGTGTAAAACCCCCATCATCCCTGACATAGGAAGTGACAGTCTAATCTCAGAGTGTATCACCCCCATCATCCCTGACATAGGAAATTACAGTCTAATCTCAGAGTGTATCACCCCCATCATCCCTGACATAGGAAGTGACAGTCTAATCTCAGAGTGTATCACCCCCATCATCCCTGACATAGGAAGTGACAGTGCAATATCAGAGTGTATCACCCCCATCATCCCTGACATAGGAAATGACAGTCTAATCTCAGAGTGTATCACCCCCATCATCCCTGACCTAGAAGTTCACAGTCTAATCTCATAGTGTATAACTCCCAGCATCCTTGTCCCCAGGAATTTACAATCTAATCTTCCTATTTCACACACACCCCCTGGTAGCTCTTACACAATTCATCACTCCCATCATCCTTGACCCAAAGAGTGTCCCATCTATTTGCCCTGTCCTACACACACACACAGTGTATAAGTCCGTTCACCTCTGACACCAGAAGGTCAAAGTCTAATATCCTACCCCCAAAAAATCTGTTACTCCCATCATCAGGTTTACAATCTTATCTCCCTATCTCACACATAATGTATCACTCCCATCATCCCAGACCATGGAACTCACAATCTAATCTTTCTGTTTTACACACAATGTATCACTCCCATCATCCTTGATCCCAGGAGCTCACAATCTCATCTCTATATGCCACACAAGGTATGACTCCCATCATCCCCGCTCCTTGAAGGTTACAATATTATCTCCCTCTCACCCACAATGTATCCCTCCCATCAGAACTGGGACAATTGGTGCGGGCACATAGCAATGCCCTCCCAATAGAGAATTCAGGCCCATCCATGCGTCCTTCCTGTTGGGTGGTCGTCTACCTTCGCCCTCCCATGGTCCCGGCCCTGACTCCCATCATCCCTGACCCCAGGAGCTCACAATCTCATCTCCCTATTGTAGATATACAAAGAAGGGAACTGCAGTAAAACAAAGAGAACCCTGTGACCCCCTGCAGTTTTGGGGCCCGGGGGTGCTATGAAGCCTCTGGTGTCCAAAAATGTGTAAATTTATACAGGGGTGTACAGTGTTGTATATGTGCATTGAAATTCCTTTCCTCCAGGATTAGTAGGATTTGATAAATGCTGGATTAAGAAATATTCTGGATTATGAAATATTCTGGATTATCAGGCACCACCTAAAAATTGGTGGGGGGGCCCCAGTTTCTTCCCCCTGGCGCAGTGTGTCTCTCCCCTGGAGCAGTGTGTCTCTCCCCTGGCGCAGTGTGTCTCTCTCCTGGCGCAGTGTGTCGCTCCCCTGGGGGAGTGTGCCGCTCCCCTGGAGCGTGTGTTTTCCCCCCCCCGGGCCCAGTGTGCCCCTCTTTTCCGGCGCAGTGGGGTTTTCTCCCCCGGCGCGTGTGCCCTTCTCTCCTGGGCAGTGTGTCTCCCCCTTTGGGGGCAGTTTTTTGCCCCGCTCCCCTGGCCCCAGTGTGTCTCCCTCCTGGCGCAGTGTGTCCCCCCTCTCCGGGGCTAGGGGTGGTTCTCTCCTGGCGCATTTGTGTCCCCTCCCCTGGCGCGGGGTGTCTCTTTTCCTGGGCCCCAGTGGTCTTCCCCTGGGCGCGGGTTTTTCTCTCCCCTTTTGGCGCGTGTGTCTCTCCCCTGGGAGCATGTGTCTCTCCCCGGGCCCGCATGTGTCTCTCCCCTGGAGCAGTCGTCTTTTCCCCTGGAAACAGTGCGTCTCCCCCCTGGCGCATTTGTGCCCGCTCCCCCTGGAGCAGTGCTTTCTCTCCCCCTGGCGCATGCGTCTCCCCTTTGGAAACTTGGTGCCCTCTCCCCTGGCGCGTGTGGTCGCTCCCCTGGGCGAAATTTGTGTTCCCCCCGGGGCGCAGTGTGCCCGCTCCCCGGTGCAGTGCGTCGTTTCCCCTGGAGCAGGGATCTCCCCCCGGGCCCCGGGTGGTCTCCCCCTTTGGGGCACAGTGTTTTCCTTCCCCGGGCCCAGTGTGTCGGCTCCCCGGGGCATTGTTCGCCCCCCGGGGCGCAGTGGGGCCCCCCCCCTTTTACCCCAGTGTGTCTCCCCCCCGTGGCGAAAGTGTGTCTCTCCTCCTGGCGCAGGGGGTTCGCTCCCCTGGCGAAAGTGGTCGCTCCCCTGGAGCATTTGGTGTCTCCCCCCGGTGCGTGTGTCTCTCTCCGGAGCAGGGGTGTGGCCCCCCCGGGGCCCCAGTGTGTTTTCTCTCCTGGGCGTGTTTTCTTTTCTCCTGGCGCAGTGTGTCGCCCCCCCGGGGTGCAGTGTGTCGCTCCCCTGGCGCAGTGCGTCTCTCCCCTGGCGCAGTGCGTCTCTCCCCTGGCGCAGGCGTCTTTTCCCCCTGGCACAGTTTTTCTCCCCCCTTGGCGCAGTGTGTCGCCCCCCGGGCGCAGTGCGTCTCTCCCTTTTTGGAGCAGTGGGGGTCTCCCCCCCGGGGCCCAGTGCGTCTCTCCTTTGGAAACAGTGTGTTCCCCCCCTCCCCTGGCGCAGTGTTTCCCCCCCCTTGGGCAGTGTGCCCCGCTCCCCTTGGCGCAGTTTTCCCGCCCCCTTTTGGGGCAGTGGGGGCCGTTTCCCCCTGGCGGGAGTGGGGTTCTCCCGTGGCGCAGTGTGCATTTTCCCCTTTGGCGCAGTGTATCTCTCTCCTGGGCGGGTGTGTCTCTCCTCTGGCCCCAAGGGGTTTTCTCCCCCTGGGCGGTGGGGTCCCCCTCTGGCGCAGGGGTGTTTTCCCTGGAGCAGTGTACCCGCCCCCCGGGGCGAAAGTGTGTCTCTCCCTGGCGCAGGGTGTCTCCCCCCAAGCGAGTGTGTTTTCCCCCTTTGGGCGCAGGGGGTGCCCTTTTCCCCCTTTTGGGCCCGCAGGTTTCCCCCTTCTCCCCTTGGCGCGTGCTTTCTCCCCCCTTGGGGCGTGGTTTCCCCCCTGGCGCAGTGCGTTTCTCCCCGGGGGCCATGCGTCTTTTCCCCCGGGCCCAAATTTGTGTCTCCCCCCGGCCAGTGGCCCCCCCTTCCCCCCCGGCGCAGTGGGGTTCTTCCCCCGGGCATTTGGGGCCCTTCCCTTGGCGCAGTGTTTTCTCTCCCCCGGGGGGCAGTTTTGCCCTCCCCCCTTTGGGGCACATTTGGTCTCCCCCCTTTGGGGCGCAGTGCGTCTCTCCCCTTGGCGCAGTGCGTCTCTCCCCTGGCGCAGTGCGTCTCTCCCCTGGGCAGTGAAATTCTCCCCTGGGCAGTGGCCTCTCCCCTGGCCCCAGTGGGGTCTCTCCCCTGGCGAAATTTGTTTCCCCCGGCGCATTTGTGTTCCCCCCCGGGGGCAGTGTGCCCTTTTCCCCCGGCGCGGGTGTGTCTCTCCCCTTGGCGCATTTGGTGCCCTCTCCCCCGGCGGGGGTTTTGGTTTTTCTCCCCCGGCGCAGTGTTTCTCCCCCCTTGGCGCAGTGTGTCTCTCCCCTTGGCGCAGTGTGCCCTCCCCCCCGGCGAAAGTGTGTCTCCCCCCTTGGGCAGTTTTTTCCCTCTCCCCTTGGCGCAGTGTGTCACTCCCCTTGGCGCAGTGTGTCTCTCCCCTGGCGCAGTGGGTCTCTCTCCGGGGCCAGGGGTGTCGCTCCTCTGGGGGCAGTGGTCTCTCCCGGTGGCGCAGTGGGTCTCTCCCCTTGGGGCAGGGGCGTCTTTTCCCCCTGGCGCAGTGCGTCTCTCCCCTGGCGCAGTGTGTCTCTCCCCCGGCGCAGTGTGTCTCTCCCCCGGCGCAGTGTGTTTTCCCCCCCTTGGCCCCGGGTGTGTCCCCCCCCTTGGCCCCCAGGGTCTCCCCCCTTGGCGCAGTTTGTCGCCCCCCTTTGGCGCGGGTGGGTCCCCTCTCCTGGCGCAGTGTCCCCTCTCCCCTGGCGCAGTGGGGTCGCCCCCCTCTGGCGCAGTGTGTCTCTCCCGGGGCCAAATGTGTCTCTCCCCTGGCCGTGTGTCTCTCCCCGGTGGCCCCATGTGTTTTCTCCCCTGGGCAGTGCGTTTCCCCCGGGGCCAAGGGTGTCTCCCCCCTGGGGGAAATTGTCTCTCCCCTGGCGCAGTGCGTCTCTCCCCGGGCGCAATGTGTCCCCCCCCCCTGGGCAGTGTGTCTCTCCCCTGGCGCAGGTGTTCCCCCTTTCCCCCTTGGCGCAGTGTGTTTCCCCCTTTGGGCGCATTTGTGTTCCCCCGGGGGCGCATTGGGGCCCTCCCCCCCTGGCGCAGTGTGTCTCTCCCCTGGCGCAGTGTATCGCTCCCCTGGCGCAGTGTGTCTCTCTCCGGGGCGAGGTGCGCTCCCGTGGGCAGTGGGGTTCCGCCCCTTTTCTGGCGCAGTGTGTCTCCCCCCGTGGCGCAGTGTTTTCCCCCCCCTGGCGCAGTGCGTCTCTCCCCTGGCGCATTGGGGCTCTTCCGGGCGCAGGGGCCGTCTCTTCCCCTGGCGAAGGGTGTCTTTTCCCCCCAACCCGAAAGTGTGCCCTCTCCCCCCGGCGCAGTTGTGTCTCTCCCCTTGGCGAAAGTGTGTCCCCTCCCCTTGGGCGCAGTGGGGTCCTCCCCCGGGGCGCAGTGTGTCGCCCCCCTGGCGCGTGGGTCCCCTTCCCCGGGCCCCAGGTGTTTCCCCTCTCCCTGGCGCGTGTGTCTCTCCCCCGGCCCGCAGTGTTTTTTCGTTCCTCTGGGGGCAGTGTGTTTTCCCCCCGGGCGCAGTGTGTTTTCCCCCCCTGGCGCAGTTTTGTCCCTCCCTTGGCGGTGTTTCTCCCCCCTGGCGCAGTGCGTCTCCCCCCCGGCGCAATTTTGTTCTCCCCCGGCCCGCAATGTGCCCTCTCCCCTGGCGAAAGTGCGTCTCCCCCCCCTGGCGCAAGGGTTCCCCCCCCCCTTTGGCGCAGTGTGCCCTTCCCCCCCTGGCCAGTGTGTCTCCCCCCTTGGCCAGTGTGTTTTTTTCCCCTTGGCGCAGGGGTGTCTTCCCCTGGCGCAGTGTGCCCTTTTCCCCCCTGGCGCAGTGTGTCCCCTCCCCGGGGCGGCATTTGTGTCGTTTCCCCTGGCCAGTGTGTCTCTTTTCCGGCGCAGTTTTTGTCGTTTCCCGTGGCGCATTTGGTTTTCGTCCTCTGCCAGTGTGTCTCCCCCCCGTGGCGCAGTGTGTTCTCCCCCGGGCAGTGCGTTCTCCCCCCCTGGCGCAGTGTGTCTCTTCCGGGGCGCATGCGTCTCTCCCCTGGCGCAATGTGTTCCCCCCCGGGCGCAGTGTTTTCTCTCCCCCGGCGCAGGTGTCTCCCCCCCGGGGCGCTGGTCTCTCCCCTTGGCGCATTGTGCCCCTTCCCCTTGGCGAAAGTGTGTCTCCCCCCTTTGGGCAGTTGCCCTCTCACCCTTGGGAAAGGTGTGTTCTCCCGGGCGCAGGGGGTGTGCTCCCCGGGCGCAGTGTGTCTCTTTTCCGGGCGCAGTGTCCCCCTCTCCTGGCGCAGTGTGTCCCCTCCCCTGGCGAGGTGTCGCTCCCCTGGCGCGGGTTTTGGTGCCCCTCTGGCCAGGGGTGTCTTCCCGTGGCGCAGTGTGTCTTCCCTGGCGCAAGTGTGTCTTCTCCGGGGCCCCAGTGGGGGCCCCGACCCCCTGGCGCAGTGGGTCTCTCTCCTGGCGCAGTGTGTCTCTCCCCTGGCGCAGTGTGTCTCTCTCCTGGCGCAGGTGTGTCGCGCCCCTGGCCAGTGTTCCTCCTCTGGCGCAGTGTGTCTTTCCCCGTGGCGAAAGTGTGCCTTTTCCCCCTGGGCAGTGGTCTTCCCCTTGGCGCAGTTGTTTCTCCCCCTTTGGGCGAAAGGTGTGTTTCCCCCCTTGGCGCAGTGTGTCACTCCCCTTGGCGCAGTTTTGCCCTCCCCCCTTGGGGCCCCGGCAGGGGTTGTCTTTTCCCCTTGGCGCAGTGTGTCTCTCCCCTGGCGCAGTGTGTCTCTCCCCTGGCGCAGTGTGTCTCTCCCCTGGCGCAGTGTGTCTCTCCCCTGGCGCAGTGTGTCTCTCCCCTGGCGCAGTGTGTCTCTCCCCTGGCGCAGTGTGTCTCTCCCCCTTGGCCCAAAGTGTGTCGCCCCTTCTGGCCGGTTGGTGTCTCCCCCCGGCGCAGTGGGGTTCTCTCTCCTGGAGCAGTGTGTCTCTCCCGTGGCGCAGTGTGTCTCTCTCCTGGCGCAGTGGGGTTTTCTTCCCCGGCGAAAGGGGGTTCCCTTTCCTTGGCGCAGTGTGTTCTCCCGGGGGCGAAAGTGGGTGCCCCCCCTGGCGCAGTGTTTTCTCTCCCGGGGCGCAGTTTTGTCTTTTCCCCGGCGCAGTGTGTCTCTCCCCTTGGCGCAGTGTGTCTCTCCCCCGGCGCAGTGTGTCTTTTCCCCCGGCGAGTGTGTTTTCTCCCGTGGCGCAGTGTGTCTCTCCTGGCGCAGTGTGTCGCTCCTCTGGCGCAGTGTGTCGCTCCCCCGGCGCAGTGTGTCTCTCTCCTGGCGCAGGGGATCTCCCCCGGGGCCGCAGTGTTTTTCTCTCCGGGCGCAGTGTGCCCTCCCCCCCCGGCGAAAAGTGTGTCTCTCTCCTGCGCATGTGTCTCTCCCCTTGGCGCAGTGGTTTTCCCCCGGGCCCGCAGTGTGTCGTCCTCGGGCGCAGTTTTGTCGCCCCCCCGGGCGCAGTGTTTTCTCCCCTCCGGCGCGTGTGTCTCTCCCGTGGCGCATTTGGGTTCTTTCCGGGCCCGCGGGTGTGTCGCTCCTCTGGCGCGGGTTGCCCTTTCCCCTGGCGCAGTCCCCGGGCCCCCCGTGTCCCTGCAAGATCGGCAATTTGGGAAAGTTTTTTGGCCCCAGCGCGCTGCACCCGGGTGGGGGTTTAAATTTGGAGTTGGGGAAATATCTGCGGCTTCGCTGTTTATTTAACGGTGTCAGAGCTGCGCTGAGCGAGCATTGTGTGGCCCTGAATCCCAAAGAAACTGTCCCCCCTCCCCCCCAACACGGTAAAAAATATTACGAAGCTGATCCCAAACTCAAAGCAACTACATCCCCCATCATGTCTGCCTGCGGAGCCCTGTATCTAATCCTATTCTCTGTGATACTGCCTGCGGAGCCCTGTATCTAATCCTATCCTGTGGCACACTGCACAAAATGCGATGGAGCGGGCGCTCGTTTTTGGGCCGAAAAACCTCTTTGGAGGATAACGTTGAAAAAAAAGATTATATTTGTTCCATTTTAGGGGGAAAAAAGGGGGGTTAAACCTCAGAAAAAAAAGGGGGTAACACACATAACGCGTTTCGTCCCCTGAACCGGGCCTTTCTCAATGTTTACAGGGGTCACGCTCCAGGCATTTTGTCCCGTGTTTCTATGCTGTACCCGTCTCCCATTCTTTGGACCCGGGGGGAGGGCCCAAGGGGGTCCGTTTCCGGGGCTCGGGAAGAGCCTGTTTAAAAATTCATATGAGTTTTTGGTGCCTCTAAAGTACCCCGCAAAACGACCAAAGGTGAGCCCCCTGGCAATTTTTTAAGTGTTTTTTAATTTGTTTAAGACGGACTTTCACTTAGAGCCCCATCTCTTTCCTTCTTTACATTTTTTTTGCAAAAATCCTACCTTGTGTTTTACCCCCCTGCAGACCCCTTTTGAAACAAACCCCCAAACCTGTGGGGATACTTTTCTGCGCATCCGTATTTTATCCTATCCCCCTGTGATACTGCCTGCGGGCCCTGTATCTAATCCTATCCGTAGTTCCCTGCCCTGGAGTTTGTGTAATCTAATCCCATCCTGTGTGATTCTTTCTCCCAGAATCCTTTTTCAAAATCCTACCCTTTGTGTTTACTGCCTCGGAGCCCGTACCCTTAAATTTTCCTGTATGATACTGTCTGCGGGGCTTTGTATTTTAATCCTATCCGTGTGTTTTTGTCACTGAGCCCGGTATCTAATCCTATCTTGTTTTGTTTACTGTCGGGCGGACCCCGTATCTAATCCTATCCTCTGTAAAATTTCCCCTTGCGGAGCCCTTATCTAACCCCACCTGTGTGATACTGTCTGGGGACCCCTAAAATCTAATCCCTCCGTGGAACGCGCAGAATCCTGTATCTAATCCTATCCTCTGTGATACTGCCTGCGGAGCCCTGTATCTAATCCTATCCTGTATGATACTGTCTGCTGAGCTGTGTATCTAATCCTATCCTGTGTGATATTGTCTCCCATCCAGTGTGATACTGTCTGCAGAATCCTGTATCTAATCCTTTCCTCTGTGATACTGTCTGCGGAGCCGTATCTAATCCATCCTGTGTGATACTGTCACAGAGCCGCTGTATCTAATCCATCCTTGTGATACTGCCGCGAGCCTGTATCTAATCCTACCTGTATGATACTGTCTGCTGAGCTGTGTATCTAATCCCTCCTGTGTGATATTGTCAGCTGAGCCATGTATCTAATCCTATCCTCTGTGATACTGCCTGCGGAGCCCTGTTTCTAATCCTATCCTGTTGTGATACCGCCTGCTGAGCTGTGTATCTAATCCAATCCTGTGTGATACTCCCTGCGAAGCCCTGTATCTAATCCTATCCTGTGTGATACTGTCTGCGGAGCCCTGTATCCAATCCTATCCTCTGTGATACTGCCTGCAGAGCCCTGTATCTAATCCTATCCTCTGTGATACTGCCTGCGGAGCCCTGTATCTAATCCTATCCTCTGATACTGCCTGCGGAGCCTGTTTTCTAATCCAATCCGTTGAACTGTGCTAGCTGCGTATCAAACCTACTTTTTTAAACTCCCCCTGAGCTGTGTACAACCCCACCCTGTGGATTCATCTGCTGAGCTGTGTACTAACCCTGCCATGTTGTATTCCTGCTGACTGTGTATCAATCCCACCTTGTGATACACTGCTGACTTTGTATAAAACCCTCCATTTTGGATACTTCCTGCTGTGCTGTGTATCTAATCCTGCCATGTGTGATACTTCCTGCTGTGCGTGTTCTAATCCTCATGTTTTGGATACTATTCTGGACTGTATTAACCTTTGATGTTGACATGTCTGCAGGTTTTGCAGAAAAGACCATCACGTGTTAATGAGTTTGCGAGCTTTGATTATTTGTCTCCCAAGTAAAAAGAAAAAAATAAAAAATACAGGACCGGGGCTCGTCTACTAAATAAACCCGTGGGTGGAAACATGGAAAAATGTTAATTTTTTATTCCTTAAAATTACATTTAGCAAACGCGTTTCTGTGAAAAACACTCCCCAGATCATAAAACCAAAAAAAAAACAAAGGGATTTATAGCATTGGGGGAAGTGTTTGCACACGAAACGCGTTTTTTGCTAACGTAATTTTAATGGAATAAAATTAACATTTTTCCTATGTTGCCACCGCACGAGGATTTATTCTAGTAGACGACCCCCCGGGTCCTTATTTTTTTTTTTCTGCTTTTAAACTACCTTTGCCCCCGAGGTCGCCAACACAGGGATCCGGGGCTCCGGCCTGTCTTTGGGGTTATTACACCAAACCCTTTTTTATGAGCTTGTCCTTTATATTATCGCCCAACCCATCGGGTGAGCACCCAAAAATTGTATTGCTTTTATATTCCCAGACGACTTTCAATGACCCATCCCCCTTCTTCTTTCTTTTTTTTTTCCTTTATAAAATTTTGTCTGCCAAGACTGTAGAGCCTATGTGTGTGATCCCTTGAGCCAT
>JAODAL010048437.1:0-29026 GCA_025379985.1 Phyllomedusa bahiana | reverse complement strand
ACGTCCACAACATCTCACCCCGCTCTATTCTGTAATCTGATTTTCTGGCCCCAAAATTACAGGAACACCGAAAAGGCCCGCGATCTAATAGTTATGCGATTTTAACCTTAATATCGAATGATCTGGAAATTTCGATCACCATAAAAACTGTGCCGATTTCAACTTTGTCGATAATAATCGCTCAACACTAGTCTTCAGACAATGGATTATCCACAGTGGTGGGTACACGAGTTGACATTTGGGCTGCTTCATGTTGGACGGATGCTGATGACGACATTTGTGGCCTTGACTGGGAGGACGAGGAGGTAAGACTGCTAGATGCAGGTTGCATTAACCACTGAAGGACAGATTGGCGACGATGTTCGTTACGTAGATTCACAGGGCCCTGACCCAGTGATGACAGGCCTGACGGTCCTGCAACTGACGATCCGCTGGCATGCGTGTTGTCGCCAGCACTGGAAGGAGCACCTTCTCTCGTACCTCTACCTCCATGTGCTAACCCCCTCTTTGCTCACTTACCACCTGTATTTCGCTCCATGTTCAGAAATATAAAAATTTGAGAAGGTATGGAATTATTTTGGAAAGTCTCTATTAAAAGACGCAAATCACAGCTATTCTCAAATCCTTCTAATCAAAACAAAATTGCTTGATTCAAATTTAACTGCAAGGTGTCTATCAACAAATCTGGACTAGGCAAAAGTCAAAAAACACGTATCTATTATGTTTTCGTATAATACACTGTATTTTTTGCACCTTTCAATTCACCTGTGGTGACTATAGAATTGCTGTTTTAAGATTTACGTGGAAGCTGCGTCAATGAACACAGCTGGGTGCGCAAAAGTAAAAAACACGTATCTGTTATGTTTTCGTAACATACACGGTATTTTTTGCACCTTTCAATTCACCTGTGGTGACTATAGAATTGCTGTTTTAAGATTTACGTGGAAGCTGCATCAATGAACAAAGCTGGGTGCGCAAAAGTCAAAAAACACGTATCTGTTATGTTTTCGTATAATACACGTAATTTTTTGCACCTTTCAATTCACCTGTGGAGACTATAGAATTGCTGCTTTAAGATTTACGTGGATGCTGCGTCAATGAACAAAGCTGGGTGCGCAAAAGTCCAAAAACACGTATCTGTTATGTTTTCGTATAATACACGGTATTTTTTGCACCTTTCAATTCACCTGTGGTGACTATAGAATTGCTGTTTTAAGATTTACGTGGATGCTGCGTCAATGAACAAAGCTGGGTGCGCAAAAGTCAAAAAACACATATCTGTTATGTTTTCGTATAATACACGGTATTTTTTGCACCTTTCAATTCACCTGTGTTGACTAAAGAATTGCCTGTTTATAAGATTTACGTGGATGCTGCGTCAATGAACAAAGCTGGGTGCGCAAAGTCAAAAACACGTATCTGTTATGTTTTCTGTAAAAACACGGTATTTTTTGCACCTTTCAATTCACCTGTGTTGACTATAGAATTGCTGTTTTAAGATTTACGTGGAAGCTGCGTCAATGAACAAAGCTGGGTGCGCAAAAGTCAAAAAACACGTAACTGTTATGTTTTCGTATAATACACGGTATTTTTTGCACCTTTCAATTCACCTGTGGTGACTATAGAATTGCTGTTTTAAGATTGACGTGGATGCTGCGTCAATGAACAAAGCTGGGTGCGCAAAAGTCAAAAAAACACGTATCTGTTATGTTTTCGTATAATACACGGTATTTTTTTGCACCTTTCAATTCACCTGTGGTGACTATAGAATTGCTGTTTTAAGATTTACGTGGATGCTGCGTCAATGAACAAAGCTGGGTGCGCAAAAGTCAAAAAACACATATCTGTTATGTTTTCGTATGATACACGGTATTTTTGGCAACAAACAACCTGTGCTGACTACAAGATTGCTGGATTGTAATTTAACTGCAAGGTGGATATATCAACACAGGTGGAATGGGTAAAATTGAAAATGAACACCTATCTGAAATGTATACTGATAATAAAAGTGGAGTTTTGCACCTAACAAAGAGACCTGCAGTTACTAGAAATGATGTGTATCCAATATAAGTTCAGGCTGCCCAATATCCAGGAAATATTTCAATAGCAAACTGTTAATAATAAAGATATTGCAGTGCAATGTCTACACTAAGTCTTGGTGAACTTTATCCAGTGTTCTTTATAGATAGAGCTTGTCTGTGTTCGCCCGCGCCCCCCCCCCCCCACCCTGCTCCCTCCGCCGTGACTTTACAGCGGTAGATGCTGCTTTAAAATTCTCTAGCTAACTACATAAAATCTTCAAATCTCTAATCTAACTAAATTGGAAGGATCACAGCTAATAGTAGAAGTTTCTCTGTGCAGAAATAGACTAATTTCGCTGAGCTGTTTGGCCACAGGCAGAGCGCACGTCCTATTCCTATGAGACGCTGAGAGACATTAAGGCTGAACAGGAAACGCTGTTCTATGTAATACGAGGTCATGTGATTTTTCCAGCCAATCGCAACCATACACATCCCAGTCATGACGTCGCACACACATCTCACCCTGCTCTATTCTGTAAATCTGATTGCTGGCCGCCAAAATTTACAGGAAGCGCCGAAAATGGCGCGATCTTAATAGATGATGCACAGATTTTAACCTTAATTATCGCATGATCTGAAAATTTCGATCACCATAAAAACCTTGCCGATTTCAACTTTGTCGATAAAAATCGCTCAACACTAACTGTGTACTGTCCAGATTACTGCCTGTGTCAAAGTGACAGAGATTAGAATGTATTACCATATATGAATATGCTAATACATTACTAAGTATAAAAAAAATTTTAAAAAATGTAAAAAGTTCTCCCTTCATGGGAGTAAAAAAAAACATAAAAAGTGTAAAAAAAAATAAAATAAAATAAAAATAAATATTTAATAAAAAAATAATTTTGCATAAATTACACACACACACAAAAAAACACATATTAGGTATCCACACGACCGTAATAACCTGTAGAATTAATCTAACAATATATTAAGTGTGAAATGTGAATGGTGTAAAAAAGAATTAAAAAAACAAAAACATTTTTTTTTACAAAATAAAAAAAAACTGCAATTATTTATAAGTGAACTTAAACTATTCCCCCCATAAAGTACAACTTGTCTCGAATAAAACGAGGCCTCACAAAACTGCATCATTGAAAAAATAAAAAGTTACGACTGTTGAAACGCAAGGAGGCAAAAACTAAAAAAATTTTCTGGTCATTAACTACTTTTCAGGCGTTTGGCTTAAGGGGTTAACGACTGTTCATGTCTTTGTCAGTGGGCAAACTAACACAATCAGCAAGGGATCAAATAACTATTTCTTTCACCATACCACTCAGTAACGAGACGGGTTCTGTGTCTCAAAGATGAACTTGCTTTGGTCTGAGGTGTGCATATCAACCCAAGAACAAAAGCAAAAGACCTTGTGAAGATGCTGACGGAAGTTGGTAAGATTGCGTCATTATCCACAGTGAAACGAGTACTGTATCAGCTTGGGCTGAAAGGCCACTCTGCCAGGAAGTAGCCATTACTCCGAAAGAAAGATATAAAAGCAAGATTAATGTTTGCAAATGCACACAGGAACAAAGTATGCCAAAAAAATAAATGGTGAAACCAGCTACAAATGTCCAAAGTTCAGAAGGCAATTGGTTGTTATGATTAACCCCTTACCGACACTGGACGTATCAGTACGTCCTAGTGTCGGCAAGGAGCTTTGCAGGGGGATCGCTCTGCGACCCTTCCGCACAGTCGGCGGGTGTTACAGCGCGAGTGGGCGGCGTCAGCCGCCTGCACTGTTTAACCCTTCAGATGCTGCGGCAAAGATGGCCGCGGCGTCTGAATGAATGACGATCGGTGGCTTGGAAGCCTAAGAACACCATCCCAACTGTGAAACTCGGGGGTGGCAGCATAATTTTGTGAGATTGCATTGCTGCAAGAGGGACTGGAGCACTTCAAAAAATAGATGGCATCATGAGAAAAGAAGATTATGTGGCAATACTGAAGCAACATCTCAATATATCAGCCAAGAAGTTATAGCTTGGGCAGATATGGTTCTTCCGAATGGACAATGATCTGAAGCATACTGCCAAACTGGTTATAAAGTGGCTGAAGGATAATGTTTTGGAGAGGCCATCACAAAGCCCTGATCTCAATCCTATTGAAAATTTATGGACAAAGTTGAAAAGGCAGGTGCATCAGTTACATCACTTCTGTCAGGAGGAATGGGCCAAAATTCCTACCAACTATTGTGAGAAGCTTGTGGAAGGATATCCAAAACATTTCACCCAAGTCATACAGTATGCTGACAAATACTGATGAAATGTATGTAAACTTTTGACTTTGCAGAAAGTAATAAAAAATGCCTTAAATAAATTCTCTCTCTCTTATTTTTCTGGAATTTGGCAAATATAAATAATTTTGGTAATCCTAATTGACCTACAATGGGTAAGGTTTATTCTGATTTCATGTCAGATAGTGAGAAAAAAATGCATATGTGTCTCTTCATATGGTGCAAGAAAACTTTTGGTTTCAACTGTATGTGCCATTAATGCATTACTGTTGCGAAAACGCTATAGCTACTCTTTTTTGGGCATAAAAGACCACTTGGGAGGGCCATGTGAGTCCTACATCTGATGCTTGATGGGCTATGGATCTAGAGGCTCCCAAACTGGTGTACCTAAAATATGGTGAACAAGCAACTCAACTACTGACTTTCGTTTTTAGATCCTGAACATTACCCATCTTCAGTGGATCATATATGTCACACTGAACTCCTATTCATTGCCAGGAAAATGATTGCTCATCAATGGATTAACAAGAGTGGATTAACTCAGTAAATGCCTTTACAAAGTATATATATTTTTATATTTTTAGGTGCGGGGTTCTTCTGATAAAATCTGGCAGAAATGACTGGACTCCTCCGGCACCTCATGTTCAGCCCCTTGATTCATTATTGCTGGACTCCTTGTCTTATCTTTCCTTTGATTGGTCTCTGATACCCCCGCCCTCTCTGACGGACTCATTCCAACACCTTAAGGCGCTAGTATACCCACACTATCCAGTGGATATAATGCTCCTTGATGGATATCTAAAGGCCCAGATAGATATTCCCAATTGTATTTGACACGCAAACCACACACACTAATTGACTATTTAAATTTTAAATGTTTTATCACATTTCTGTACTTCAGGTTTATTATCAAATGCCATTGTGATCACATCCTGTATGGTCTTGGTACTGTTCTGCAATCTGCACTTATATTAAGCACTAAGGGCGACAAGTATGAACAGGACTGCACCAGAAGTCTGGTGTCTTTTCAGCCCGACATCTAGCGCAGCCCCGTTCGCTCTATTTTTAAATCTCTTGCACACCAATATCAGGTGCAATACGGAGCGCCCATGACACTTTGTAATATGCCTGAGGCAGGGCGCATTAGAACCGTACAAAGTTATAGATTTATAGCTTCATTATGGCAATTCCAGGCGCATTACTGCTGGAACAGGTAAACCACTTTGAAAATGGTTTACCTGACCAGAATTGACGTTTCTACGCTAGAATGTGACTGATTTATGACCCACAGTAGAGGGGGTTCACAAATCGGGCGCATTCTACATTAATATAATGCACATAAAAATTGGCGTCTTAACTAGTGATGAGCGATTACGTTGACTATCGTCATCGGGTCGATGGTCGATAACGGCAATAACCAATAAGATATTCGATGGTCGATGATAGTCTATCACCGATGACCATCAAAGTCTATAGGAGAGCAACAACACCTTCATTCTTACACCTAAACAGGGCTGGAGAAGCTGGAATTAACATCCACAACAGTCAAATGGATACGTGCTACATCTTAGGCAACACACTTAGGTTATAAAAGCCACAGAAAAAACTCACAGACCATTCACTATCCCTGTCTTGCACCACAGCATGACCCTTAAACCTGCATGACCCACAAATTAAAAAGTGCCAGAAGGCAGTATGATTTGAACCATCATTTTACTTGAACTGGACATTGAATATCCCTGTCCTGGAACGCAGCATGAGCCCCAAACCTGCATGACCCCCAGATTTAAAAAGTGCCGGAAAAAGGAGTCTTTCAACCACCATTTTAGTTGAACTGGACATTGACTATACCTGTCCTGTACCACAGTATGACCATTAAACCTGTCTGATCCACAGATTAAAAAGTGCCGGAAAAAGGAGTTTTTCAACCACCATTTTAGTTGAACTGGACATTGACTATACCTGTCCTGGGCCACAGCATGAGCCCCAAACCTGCATAACCCCCAGATTTAAGAAGTGCCGGAAAAAGGAGTCTTTCAACCACCATTTTAGTTTCACTGGACATATACTGTCCCTGTCCTGGGTAGCGCTTGCCCCTCCATATGAGTGCAGACCAATTGAGCTTCACTTGGAAATACTGGTGCTTAACGCTCCTGTTCTACCCAGGTGCCCTTTTTCTTGGCATTCTTTTTCTCATTTTACTCAACGTGCTGGAGGAAATTGTCTCTGTTCTTTGATCTCTGTCCGTGCTCCATACTCCATGTCCTCTGAATAACCTACATCTGGTCAAGTCTTCCTGTACCTCCAATGTACAATTCAGAGGAATTTTTTTAACAGCTATTTTGTACATGCAAGTTTTTTAGTAGTTTAATTCTATGAAAACACATTTTTAAAATAGGATGGAATCCCACCATGTCTTTGTTTCTCTTTTTTCTAATTGCATTAAATGGGTTGTCTCAATACAGGGATTGCTAGCTATGTTAAAGATCTTGCAAAAACAAGTAATTTTGCAATATGTGTCCATTAACAGTGTCCTACCTATTCCTGTTTCTGACAGCACCATCACCCTTGAGCCACTCTTGACAATTGTGAAGAACAAATGTCTGTTAGAAACCACATTTTTTACAATAGGACCTGTAGTCTAGCTGCATTTCACAGCAAAATGACCCCAAAAATAAAAAACATGACCCATGAGCCACTGTTGACAATTGTGAAGAACAAATGTCTGTTAGAAACAACATTGTTTTATAATAGGACCTGTAGTATAGCTGCATGTCACAGCAAAATGCCCCCAAAAATTCAAAGCATGACCCTTGAGCCACTTTTGACAATTGTGAAGACTGTGGTGACTACAAAATTGCTGGATTCAAATTTAACTGCAAGGTGGCTCTATCAACAAAGCTGGACTGGGGAAAAGTGAAAAAAAAACACGTATCTGAAATGTATACAGATAATAAAAGGTATTTTTTGGCACCTATCAACCTGTGGTGACTACAAAGTTGCTGGATTCAAATTTAACTGCAAAGTAGATCTATCAACAAAGCTTGACTGACCAAAAGTGAAAAAAACACCTGTCTGAAATGTATACGGATATTAAAAGGTATTTTTGGCACCTATCAGTACACCTGTGGTGACTACAAAGTTGCTGGATTCAAATTTAACTGCAAATAGATCTATCAACAAAGCTTGACTGACCAAAAGTGAAAAAAACACCTGTCTGAAATGTATACGGATATTAAAAGGTATTTTTGGCACCTATCAGTACACCTGTGGTGACTACAAAGTTGCTGGATTCAAATTTAACTGCAAAGTAGATCTATCAGCAAAGCTTGACTGACCAAAAGTGAAAAAAACACCTGTCTGAAATGTATACGGATATTAAAAGGTATTTTTGCCACCTATCAGTACACCTGTGGTGACTACAAAGTTGCTGGATTCAAATTTAACTGCAAAGTAGATCTATCAACAAAGCTTGACTGACCAAAAGTGAAAAAAACACCTGTCTGAAATGTATATTAAACGGATATTAAAAGATATTTTTGGCACCTTTCAATTCACCTGTGGTGACTACAAAATTGCTGTATTCACATTTAACTGCAAAGTAGCTCTATCAACAAAGCTGTACTGCGCCAAAGTGAAAAAAACACGTATCTGAAATGTATTCGTATAATAAAAAGGTATTTTTGGGCACCAATCAATTCACCTGTGGTGACTACAAAATTGCTGTATTCAAATTAACTGCAAAGTAGATCTATCAACAAAGCTGGCCTGCGCCAAAGTGAAAAAACACGTATCTGAAATGTATTCGGATAATAAAAGGTATTTTTGGCACCTTTCAATTCACCTGTGGTGACTACAAAATTGCTGTATTCACATTTAACTGCAAGGTGCCTCAATGAACAAAGCTGTAGTGAGCCAAAGTGAAAAAACACGTATCTGAAATGTATTCGAATAATAAAAGGTATTTTTGGCACCTATCAATTCACCTGTGGTGACTACAAAATTGCTGTATTCACATTTAAGTGCAAGGTGCCTCAATGAACAAAGCTGTAGTGTGCCAAAGTGAAAAAACACGTATCTGAAATGTATTCGGATAATAAAAGGTATTTTTGGCACCTTTCAATTCACCTGTGGTGACTACAAAATTGCTGTATTCACATTTAAGTGCAAGGTGCCTCAATGAACAAAGCTGTACTGCGCCAAAGTGAAAAAACACGTATCTGAAATGTATTCGGATAATAAAAGGTATTTTTGGCACCTATCAACCTGTGCTGACTACAAAATTGCTGGATTCTAATTTAACTGCAAGGTGGCTATATCAACAAAGCTGGAATGGGCAAAATTGAAAAAGAACACCTATCTGAAATGTATACTGATAATAAAAGTGGAGTTTTGCACCTAACAAAGAGACCTGCAGTTACTAGAAAAGATGTGTTTCCTAATATAAGTTCAGGCTGCCCAATATCCAGGAAATATTTCAATAGAAAACTGTTAATAATAAAGCTATTGCAGTGCAATGTCTACACTAAGTCTTGGATCACAGCTAACAGTAGAGCTTTCTCTGTGAAGAAATAGAATAATTTCGCTGAACAGGAAGGGCTGTTCTATGTAAAACGAGGTCATGTGATTTTTCCAGCCAATCGCAACCATACACATCCCAGTCATGACGTCGCACACACATCTCACCCTGCTCTATTCTGTAAGCTGATTTGCTGGCCGCCAAAATGACAGGAAGCGCCGAAAATGGCGCGATATTAATAGATGATGCACAGATTTTAACCTAAATTATCGCGTGATCTAAAAAATCCGATCAACATAAAAACTGTGCCGATTTCAACTTTGTCGATAATAATCGCTTAACACTAGTCTTAACGCAAAAAATCATACATGTCGCCTTAATTATTTATAATGTATATTCTCTTTTCATGCCATGTACCTATAGTATTTGTACTTTTTGATCCAGATGTCTTATTCACATCAATTACATTTGCAATAAACTTCATTTTGTTTAAAAAATAACTTCAACACCTGTGTCACTCACCGGACAGGCTCAGATATTCTGACCATTATGTAGGCTGTACCCAAAAAAGAGAATAACCTAATTATAGACAATTTTATTTTATAAATAAGATCACCTAAAGACATAGGGATATTTATACATCACCTAGAAACATGCAATCATGTTATATATCACCTAGAGACAATCAACCATTCTGTACATCACCTAGAGACAGACAGCTATTCACATGTAACCCAGTGACATGAAGATATGCTATGCATCACCTAGACATATGTAGTGATGTAACATGTCAATGTAAATGACTCACAGCTCTTTGTCTTTTTTGTCTGTGTTATTGTAGTTCCATATTTACTGTCTGCAAATTGAGTCCAATAGAAGAGGAGACAATGGATTACACTGTTGTCAATTTCTCCTACTACTCTTGAGTTTCAATATTCCGTAAAAATACAAACAGTTATCTACATAAGGAGCCGAACTAAAGGTCATCTCTCTTTGGCTATCTACTGTACCCACTGACCATGAGCATGCCGCAATGCTTATAGAGGAGTATGCTGTAAACACCTATTGGAGGATTCTCAATAAATATTTTTATAAAGCCATTTTACAAATCACCTAAAGCCAGGCATCGACGTAACACTTTATCTAGAGCAGTGTGGAACTGGGGCGCCCAGGACCTACCAGAGGAGTTTATTTTAGGGGCCCACCTTGCCTTGCTGTCTCCATCACCTGTACGGTGTCCCACCCAGTCTCGCTTCAACTTACCCAGACCAATGGGATGACATCATCACACTAATCTGTTATCGAGTTGGAGCGCTGGGGATTCTGAGTCTCCCTCACCTAACTGCAGCAGGACACCAGATGTTAAACATAAAAAGGTCTAAAGATATATTCCCTCCTCCCCGAATGATACATTTTATATAAATAAAAATATATCAAAAGCTATAACACAAAGTACTGAGTTCAGTTACCAAATAACATTGAAATAGTCAATTAGTGCGTGTGGTTTGCATGTCAAATACAATTGGGAACATCTATCTGGGCCTTAAGATATCCATCAAGGAGCATTATATCCACTGGATAGTGTGGGTATACTAGAGCCTTAAGGGGTTGGAATGTGTCCATCAGAGAGGGTGGGGGTATCAGAGACCAATCAAAGGAAAGATAAGACAAGGAGTCCAGCAATAATGAATCAAGGGGCTAAAATTACCTATGATTCCACTAAGACCAAATACTGCAACATCATGACCACATATCACCCCCACATAGTGACTGAATAATACCACAACACTATGACCACATATTCCCACCACATAGTGACTGAATAATGCTTCCACACCATGAACACATATCACCATCACAGAATGACTGAATAATGCCACCACACCAATACCACATATCACCACTATATAGAGACTGAATAATACCACCACACCTTTACTGAATATTAACCTTTACATTATGCACACATATAAGTGATAACAGAACAGGTTCATTTATTGACTCACAGGTGACGTTTTTCCGATGAGTCGTTCACGTTCCCTTTTCTTCTCCATCCGGTCCACACCTTCATGCTGACATCTCCCGGCCAAAACTCGTCCATGCAGATTTGGACAAAATTTCTTAGAATCCTCACTTTTCCAGCAGCTCCTAATTTATAGGTATATAATTCCCGTCAGTTAGGTAGCTATAATTCCCCTCATCAGACAGGAAGATCTACAGGTCCCCTCAGTTAGGTAGGTGTATAGGTCCCCTTAGATAGGAAGCTCTAAAGGTCCCCTCAGTTAGATAGGTATATATTTCCCCTCAGTTAGGCAGATATATATATAAGTCCCCTCAGTTAGGCAGGTGTATATATAGGCCCCACTCAGTCAGGCAGGTATATATAGTACCCTACAGGCATATATAGGTCCCCTCAAGTAGAAAAGTATATATAGGTGTATATAAATCTAACATGAGATCACCGCGCTCATTTTGAATATTAACAATCTATCCGTGTTCAAATGTTCCTATAACAATGGTTATAGCTAGACTAGGTCACAGCAAACTTTATAAATCACAGGAATTTATCTTGGAACTTTTTTGTGACACATACTGGACCTATTCTAGCTATAAGCATTGTTATAGGAACACTAGGACATGGATAGATTGTTAATATTCTAAATGCGCACAGTGATGTCATATTAGATTTATATACATCTTTACATCTTTAAGTTTGCTAGCAGAAATTCCCTTTGCATCCCGCTGTCACAATTACCATTGGCACTGGTATTTCATATATATATCCTTAGGTATATATAGTTCCCCTCAGTTAGGCAGGTATATGTAATGCCAATAAAAATAATAACAATAATAATCATCTTTCTTCCTTCCTGGCCCAGCGCCTTCCTCTTCTGGCTATGATACTTTATATACTTTAAATTGTAACAAAATTCTGGCATAGAAAGTAATAAAAAAAAAATAAAAAAAACTGGTCTAAAAGTAAGACAATTCTAAAGCTGGACCAATTTATCAAGCAGCATGAGCCACTTGGATGAATCTCGTGCATTGTTAGACTGCTTGTCTAAGTTTACGCTGTATAACTTTTAGATAGCAATAGTAAATGAGGACCAGTGTTCCAGATCACAGTCTCCCTCTTTCTACTGGTTATACCGCCAGCTCTGCAGACGAACATTCCACTTTTCCATACTGTCTGGCTGCACTGTTTTATTTTGAAGATGTCAGAATTCCTAAATCCTTCTCTGATGTCCTGGCTAACATAAAACTGCTGATACAATACTCAAACAGAGTACATTATTTTAAATGTAGAAATATTGAACGGAAATATTCATCATTTTGACTATTTATCAAGCAAAGTTAAATCATTCTCCATGTTACAGACACCTCCAGGATTACCAGCCCTGCTAAACACTTTTGTGTCATTGGCAAACGAGCAAATCTCAACTTAACCTTCTCCTATGTCATTTGCAAATTACAAAGTATAGCAATAGAGAACAGACCCTTGTGGTCATCACAATCTAACCAATCTCTGCTTAGAAAGAAAATCAGTAACAACACTTCAATATCTATCCTTTAGCCAACGGCAAATCCACTGATATATCCAGGGGTTACCGAAATCTAGATAGGATATATCTAGATGATCTTCCCTCGGCAACGTCATACTATTTTGTGTCAACAAAGTTGTTGGTTTCTAGGTGGTCAATTACCCTCTTCTTCAGGAACACTTACATTATTTTATCACTACGATTTCAAGCCCACTGACCTGCAGTTCTGGCTTCTTGTAAATGGGAGCACCATTTGCTATTTTGAAAGGAACATCACTTATTAAAAGGAGCTGCCTAAACCAAAAAGATGGGGGCTCAGAAAAAATAAACAGGAGTTCATTAGTGATTCTGCAGTGTATTTCATCTGGATCTATGTCCTTCTATAAGAGTCTTTGTTAAATGTTTTCCTTTGATCAATTACCAGTCCTAAAGTTATAAACCATGGCAAGAAAAACAAAAACAAAATCAAGATACCAATCAAAATTGTATACAGAACAAAGACAACAAAATGAATATTTATGCATATAAAAAAAATCAAACCATAAATTTCACCTACTTTTTTGAACACTAAAATCATTTGTCAAATAGCATTTTCACTTTGGCCTGTATAACTTCCAAGATGCTCAGTCCCTGAATGCCTACTAATTATACCCAGAGGGACTGATAAAATAAATCTTCTACTAAAGATCCCATATACCAGTTGATGTCTCTTAACACACTATGTGATATGTCCACAGGAATTACAGTAAACACAACTGTGGAAGATTCAAAAATGTTTGGAGATATGAAAAAACTTTTCTCTTTATCTCTCCACAGACCACATTGTCATCAATTGATGTATTTGCTTCTAAGCTGAGCAGGTCTTAAATATTTCTGCTCATTCTCACATATCTGACAGAAAAACCTGTTAAAACCCAGGGCGACATGTTTGAAGGAAGGCGCGTCGAAGTGAATAGTCGAGTCTCATTTTCAGTGATTCATGAAAGTGGTTTTTGTGTGTTCATAAATGATGTGTAAAGTTCGATGCACCTCGCCTATGTGTTAGGCGCATTACGGAACTTAGGCGCATAAGTAATGCGCCTACTGTGTATTAAGGTTATAGACAGACTGGAAATAAGAGAATTTGTTAGAATAGCATATCAGAGAATAGAAACTATGGTACTGATCCTGCTTGGAGGATCACAGGTCCCAGCAATACCTATGCTGTTCTGGTTCTTGCTCTATGTAGAATAAAGGGTGAAAGCAGCAAAAATACATTTAAAATTTAATGTAGTAAAAATGTAAAATATAAAAATCTGAACAACATAATCAGTGGGTTATTTAATGTAAAAATAGTTTAAGATTCTATGAATTATAAATACATTTTATAGGAGATATTTCTATATTTTGGGGACATTATATATTTTTATATTAATTTTATATGATCACATTTTTCATAAAATTTAAATAATTACATATTATACAGGTTGATAATTATAATAAATTACTTTTTATTATTGTGCTGGTGTAAGTTGAGAAATATTGGACATTTTTGCTCCTCACAGCATATATAGCTTCACTTTGACTCCTCAGGCTCAGGCAGACCACATTGAAATAGGTCTGCCTGTTGAACCAGTAATGCGCCTAGTTTTGCTGAACCACATTCATATATGTGTCTAATATTATGAGTGTGGTGTGACACACCTCCATAAAGCCCCCAAAACGCTCCCAGAACACCCCTTCATATTAGGCACATTCGAAAGTGTTGAGTCTTATGAACAATGCGCCTAACATATTCATTAGGCGCATTAGACATCGTAGCTGGCTCAGTTAGGTGCATTGTATGCCAGAAAAAGGGTGTCGCCCTTAATGTTTGAATATATATGAATATATGTACACTTATTGACAACAACAAAAATAATGCACAAAGATAAAAATGGCAGATTGTTTCAAAACCCAGAATGCAGTTATATTTCAGGCAATTATGTAACTAATTACAGATGTGGTCTAATTAGACACTGTGCCACAAAAAAGCATGAAAGTCCTTCCCCCACTGCTCTGAAAAAAGGCTCTCAGAGGTTATTTGTGGGTAGTATACCTGTATGTGAAAGATTGTTGACTGTTACAAACAGTGTATGACAGAACAGTGTACAAAAAAGTGGACAGAAATGGTTCTCCTGTTACACCCTATTACACCCAGTTAGCACCATTTCTTAATCCCTTACATGCAAAGGTTTTGGCATCTACAGGGTTGAAATGCTGGCCGTGATCTAGGCTGCTAGCAGCAGATCCCAGCTGTAGTTAACAGCCGTTACCTGCCACATATAGACAATTCTCAGCTAGTGAGCGTGCTCTATAGGCTCTTACTAACTTTATAAAATAATTGTATATCATATATCAGTTAGAGATTAAAAAACAGTAAAAACCTTTAAATCATACTTGCCAACTTTAGAAAGTGGAAAAGCAGGAGATTCAAGGGGGCAGCGCGCGTAGCCCGCCGTGGTAAAAAGTTTGCATGGACACGCCCATCTTGTTGGTGTGTCACACCCCTTCAAAAAAATCCACACCCACACCATCTAACTGCATAACAGCTTTGGAAGAAAGCCAGGTAGATGCCCCCTCTAGCCAGGTAGTGCCCTTATAGCCAGTTAGTAGCCCCCTATAACCAGGTAGTGCCCCTTACAGGCAGGTATATTCCCCCTTTTAGCCAGGTAGTGCCCGCTTGTTGCCTGGATTTGCCCCCTTGTAGCCAGGTAGAGCTCCCTTGTAACCAGGTAGAGCCCCCTTGTAGTCAGGTAGAGCCCCTTGTAACCAGGTAGAGCCCCCTTGTAGCCAGGTAGAGCCCCCTTGTAGCCAGGTAGAGCCCTCTTATAGCCAGGTAGAGCCCCCATTGTAGCCAGGTAGAACCCCCATGTAGCCAGGTAGTGCTTACTTACAGCCAGGTAGAGCCCTCTTATAGCCAGGTAGAGCCCCCATTGTAGCCAGGTAGAGCTCCCATTGTAGCCAGGTAGAGCCCCCTTTGTAGCCAGGTAGAGCCCCATTTTAGCCAGGTAGAGCCCCCTTTGTAGTCAGGTAGATGCCCCCTTTGTAGCCAGACAGTGCCCCCCTATAGCTAATAAAAATAAAATAATAAAAGCCACTTACCTCACCAGGCTCTCTGCAGAGCGTCCAGCTCCGGACATCTCCCGGCCGACCAACTCAGCGTCGCAGGGGGAGTGAGTGCAGCCGCGCGTCACACTCCCTGCGATGCTGATCTGTATTTACAGCGCACACCAGCGCTGTGCATTCAGGGGGAGAAGGGAGGAGGGGAACGATCCCTCCTGCCTACTCCCTGCACAGTGAGACTTGCCGGGCGGATGAGCGGCCGCTGCGGCACCTTCACCCGACTGTAGGAACGGCCCGGCGACGCCAGACTAGCGTCCTGACACTACTCTGGCGCCGCAGCCATTCAAAGAACCCCCGCTGCCTGCTGGCGGCGGGAGGTTCGCCAACTCTGCCAGGGTGGCGGGGGCTGACCCCCATTAGCTGGACCTCCCCGCCAAAAACGGGAGAGTTGACATGTATGCTTTAAATACGTTGTTCTCATGGCAAGTCTTCCATCTGGCATTTTTCAGCAGAATAATATTCGTCCATACACAACAACGGTTTTTCAGGAATGTCTCTGCCAGATTGTAACACTTTTTTGGCCTATCCTGTTGCTAGATTTGTCACCAATTGAGCATTTATAGGACCAGATGGGATGCCAGTTTTGGCATCTATAGGCACATCTGCAACACCTATTGGAAATGTGCTGCAGGATGCCATACAGAACATGTATGCCTCCAAGTCCAACAACATCTCATCTTGTTTCCAGGCTTGTTTCCAACAGAGTACTAGAGCCTGCTATTAATATTACAGTTTTCCTAATAAACATATCCTTTTACTCTAATCTTGTCATAATTTACATTTATCATCATTGTATTCACATATATAAAATTTTGTTCAATTCCAACAACTCCTTCTTGATGTGTTATTTTTTTTGTCAGTGAGTGTAAATAAAAAATATTATTATGGCTAAATTCTGACTGCCCTGACCCTTTGCTTGATCAAAAAATTATGCCTGTTCCTCCTGTACTGAATACCTGCATGTCAGCTGTTGCTGAGACTGTACTAGGGCTAGCAACCTGGGATTATTATGCAGCAAAATCCAAATTAATGGCCACATGTATGAAAACTGTCTATGTCTGAAATTCATTTTGTTGCCCATAGCAATCAATTAGAGCACCCCTTTCACATAGTGCTCTGGAAAAATGAAAGGAGCGCTCTGATTGGTTGCTATGGGCAACAAAGCGAATTTTAGACCAAGACAGTTTTCATATCCCAAGTTCCTCTCAGACTCCGCTCCTTAGATCAGACATTTGCCAATTTCAACCTAAGGTATTCACTACCTGCCTGCTGGTAGACCTCCTAACAATTGCTTGGTACTTTATTAAAATTAAAAATCATTCCTAATATTTTTAAATGCAAAAGCTAAGCTTTCAAAGTCTCCATCTTAATACTAAACCTATTAAACTGTCACTAAAGATAAAACCTATAATTGTAGATTAAAACAAATATATATATATATATATATATATATATATATATATATATATATATATAAATTATTT
Organism: Phyllomedusa bahiana; assembly: GCA_025379985.1. Lineage (NCBI taxonomy): Eukaryota > Metazoa > Chordata > Amphibia > Anura > Hylidae > Phyllomedusa > Phyllomedusa bahiana. The sequence continues at coordinate 12,023 of JAODAL010048437.1, read as the reverse complement.
CATTGCATAGCTACTATAGTAAAAACCAAAAAAGCAATAAAAAGATAAACTGAATTGTGATTATCTTGATAAAAAATATTAATCTGTTTTATCCTGTTTAGACAGATTCTTTTAGGTCATAAGCGCAAAATACAGAGTAATTGATTTTACTATCGCATACCAGAAAAAGTAAAATGTAAGCTTTTGAATAACCCCGAAAAAAGTCACTGAACAAAAATAATTCCAGCAATATGAATGATTAGCTTAGAGGAGTTGTCTCACTACAAGCTTTCAGCCTACTTCAGTGTCTGGCACCATAGGATTTTTCAATTCAGGGGCATGCTTCTTGTCTGCCTCTTCTCCTTCTCTTCTCCTCCCCCTTCCCCCTGCTGTGGCCGAGCTCTTGCTATTCCTCTCCACAGAGTCAGGAGACAGCAGGGAGAGGGCTGATCTATGAGTGGCTATGGAGCCAGAGGTCTGTGAAGCTGTGTATGCTAATAGCAGAGCAGGGGGGGATGCAAGTGTTCCTATACCCCCTGCTTAGCATACAAATCTCCATGGATTTCTCAAGCAACAACAAACAAACCCTATCAGAACAGACACAGGGCAGCTGTGAAGTGTGTTACTATAATCACATGTGTCACTAATAAAGCAGAGCAAGGAGGGATATGAACCGTTCACATGCCCTCCTGATCTGTTCTATTACTATTAGTATAGTCAAAGCTCCACAGACACATCATGATTATAGTAACACACTTCACTGCTCTCACATTGTACTGACCACAGATCAGCCTCACCGCTGCTCTCCTCAATCTGTGTAGAGAACAGGAGGGAGCAGGCACACACAGGGTTAATCCAGGCAGCAAAGCTACACAGACACAAAAGCCAGAGCCCTCCCCCTCCCTTCCCTACAGAAGCATACTGTGCTGGAGGGGCTCTGTGCTCTGACCTGTATTGAGAAGCTCATGAGTCACCAGCACTGACAGCCAGTGAGATAAAAATCAACAGGTTGGTGGCTATAGTGATTTGAGGAGCTGATGTACTCCTACTACCAGGGATAACTCAAAATCAGTAGGATATTTGTAATTGCAAAGCTGCTTGTTTTTTAAAGATCTTTTAATTAAAACCCAATCATTGTAGCGAGACAACCCCTTTAATGGTATTGAATGGGACTGGAACATACAGTACAACAAATCATTTGTTTTGTGACTTGTTCAGGTCCATCAGCATAATAACTGCAATACCCACTATCTCAAACATAACATCTTAACACAAGACTCCTAAGTATTTGAGCTTTATAGCTCAACAGGGGAGAGGGGAGGAAGAGGTGGTCAGATAATTTCCTAAAAATGTTGACAGTAATTATTCTTGTTAAAAACTGCTCCTAAAACACTTTGGATAAAATGGCCACGCCATTGGTTCTGTTGTTAGTGTCCCTGAAATGAAGCCCAGAGGGATCCAGCTACCATACACTATTCCACCCAAAACCATAATCCTGAGAATAGGATTGGTTTGACAGTTCCTTGTGAAGGCCTTTTCATGGTGCTGCCCATGTGGTCTTCAAATCAACCTTCAGCTATTACCGCGTCTGAGACAAAATCAGGACTCATTACTTTTCTTCAAGCCTCCATTGCCATCTTGCTGTGCATCATGAAAGCTTTAGAGAGCAGTGGCATAAAGTGTATGGAACACCTGTAGTTAGACATGTTGTGGCTCCATATTGTGCAAATGCCTTCTGATGGTGATGTTGACTCTTTTTTCTGTCGTAGACTTACCATGTAATGTTCAATTTCAGTAGCAGTACAAAAAGTATTACTATGCGCCATTCTTCCAATCTAATCTATACATGCAGAGGGAAACCTTTGTGCATCTCGTACTGGCACATTCCAGTTCATTATTGTTCTCTCAACAATCGGGACATGCAACATTGAAAAATGCTAACATCTCGTCCTAGATGCAGAGTGATCTGCTGGAGTGATAAACCAAGGTCTCTCAGCTCATGGATTCAGTCTCTCTTAGTTTGTGAAAAGTAGTGATCACTGGCACATTAATAAACAGGAGGCATGGCATAATCCTTTGCTCCAACTATTGAGGTTTCATGTGGCTAAAACTCTTAACTGTCAATCTGGCCTTTATTCCCTCCCACATGCCACAGATTGAAGTTAGGTCCTTAGAAATTTGATCATTTGTAGATTTTAGCAATGCCTGATACATAGGTCTTTATTTTTATTTAATTTTTACATTAGATTTTTTTTTCTAATAATGTCAGGGAGTGGTAGCTTTGTTTTTTAAGTCTACTTTTCAAAATCTCATCTGTTACAGTTGTTTACATATAAGTGATACAGTGGTACCTTGGTATAAGTCCAACTTGGTATAAGTCCTGTTTGGAATTGAAAAAGTTTGCTTGGTATTCAACATTTGTCTGGAATAAGACTCGAGGTGGCCTGGACCTGCATGGCAGCAGACACGTAACAGAGGAGGTCCGCAGAACTTTCAGCAAGTTATCTCAAGTGAGGACAAAGAATTTAGCAGCCTGTTGCTTCCAGAGGTGAGCACTGCTTCGGCTGCACACAGAAACTCCATGCGGCTTCTATTATTAAGCACTATCGGTCCTCTAATAAGTGGCGTACCTCTATAGCCGCTATCTCTCTCCACATCTTTACACCTGATCCTCTCAAGTTCTGCTCTGGCTTACTTGGGCAACAGTCTGTACGGTAACTGGCACATTATAAGTATGTGACAGTGTGCATGAGGTGGCTCGGAACCCGCCATCTTCAACCCTCTGAAGAGTTACATTAATCTAGCTCTGATTAAACACAGTCACCTTACGGCCAGCTACAGTTCATATTCCCCGCTATTACAGCTTCATTCAGGGTACCTTTGGAGAATGTGAGTAATATTGTGAATAATACACAATAATCCTATTTATATTATTATAAGAACAGATTAATTATTTTCCCTTTACTTCCTAAGGGAAAAGTTCATTTGGTAGTCCAAAGATCTTGAACAGATTAATGACTTATACCAAGGTACCACAAGTTTTAAGGTTGTTGGGGGTGGGACTAAAAGTTACGGTTTGGGTTGTCAGTATTTCTTTTTATGTGTTTTTATTTTTCTATTTTACACATTGTGTCCTCCATAAGGTCAAAAAAATTCTTCTGGGGGGTATTTTTTATTTATTTTTAATTTTTTGCTGATTTTCCCATAACTGTGGATGGTATATAGCCCCAGTTACAGGGGAATTCCTAGTACTATGGTGGCAGGTTCACCCGAATTCTGTATAAACCACCCCATATTTATGTAACATGGCTGGACTATTGTAAACCTAGCACTTCTTACCCTTCGTCTCACCCTACACCCTAATAAATTGTAAGCTCTTGCGAGCAGGGCCCTCACACCTCGGGTTTTATCCGTAAATAGCTTTTCATTGTGCAATGTATGTCTTTTTGTCTGTACCTATACCCCCCAATTTGTAAAGTGCTGCGGAATATGTTGGCACTATATAAATAAAGGTTATTATTATTATTATTATTAAAATTCCTAGTACATTCCTAGTACTATCTGCAGAGATGATCTGGGTCTAATAAAACCCAGCAGCATCTGCAACTACCAGGAAGCATTGAGGTTTCCTGCATATTTGTATATGCAGTACTCATTGAGCGTTGTATGCACAAATATAGGTAAGGCAGGAATGGTAATAAACCGTCTCTGCCTTCTCAATGGACAGCTCGGCTGCTGCAGCCAGCTCTCCACTCTTGCAGCTGCACAATATATGTGCAGCTTCAAACTCTGCATGGATGTTTTAAAATGTCCATGCATAGTTAGATGTCAAGCACTTGCACTATAGACAATGGGCACTCGGTATCTATTTAAAGTTCCAAATCATTAACTCATTTGTTGTGTGCAAAAATATATACAAATATGCACAGCAACACAATTTTGACAAAAAAAAAAACATTTAAACAAATAGTGATCCAAAACATGTAATGCTAAAGTTTTAATAACTATGCTCTTGTATTACACAATCTAGAAATAGAATAATTACCTATTAATCAGCTGCATCTCAGAACCTAATCAACAACACAGAAATAAAGAAGGGAAAAGAAAGCACCCTATCTAATGTAATTGCAGTGTTGTAAGTGTATTTGCTTTTTTATTTTCAATTTTTCTAACACTATAACTGAAAGTGTTAATTATCCGTCTGGTTAATGTAGAACATTTTAGCCTAATGTGTTTTTTATTTTTATTGCTTTGTATATTATTTATTTTTGCAAATTCCAAAATGGAAAGATAAAGTAAACAAAAGTGTTTTATGATTAGGCTAATCTTGTCATTTGCCACATGGCTATCTGTTTGTCTAGTTTTCTAAACATATTGTAAAACAGTAATGTGGATAGAGTGTAAAAACAGCATCTGTAAGAGAATGGGCAATATACTGTTATGTAAATGATTCATTTTGCAGTAAATTGCACTAACCAAAGCAATGTCTGGTTTCCACCTATTCTTTGTTTGCAATGAATATGTGCTTGATGATTCTTAAAAATACACTTTGTTTCTGAAAAATGGTTAAGATATGTAATCAGTTGTAGCTATTGCCACATGAATACATCTGAAAAATGGGGGTTAACAGATTAAGATGTGGTACCATGAATGCTTTTTTCCCCCCCCTTCAGTTTTCAGGTCTTGTATTTGGTTTTGCCAAAGGGGGGACAACAAATTTATGGTTGATATAAAAGTGCACAGTGTTAACTAGTTGACATATGGGTGGATGAAACATTACTGATTGTCCACTGCAGCCGGGGAGGCCGAGTTTCCATAGAGATAAGAAGGAAAAGTGCTCCATGCAACCTAATTGGTATGCATCTCCAGATCAGGTTCATTGTGCTTTTGCTAATGACAGGGTTGTCTCAGTAATAAGGATGGTGCACTGGAGAAATTTGCTGCCTTGGTATATTTTTCCCTGGCAGAAAACTACTTAGAGACTGTAGTCAGTAAGAAGAGTGACTGGCAGGCTGAAGAGGCTGCTTAGCAGCATATGGGGGAAGGCTGGCGCTCTGTGCCACATGCATATGGCTGCCATTAAACTCCAGCTTTGCGCTTTGTGTATTTCTGGTCCCATGCCAGTAAGCCCACCTGCTGCAAGAATACTTGTAAAGCACAACTCAAAAGTGATTGAAAAGCTACTAGAATAAACTGTAATAACACACTGCTTCACAGATGGGACATAATTGCAAGCTAAAGTGTACAGCCTCTGCAGTAATGAAAACATGAGCCATTAAATTAAAATCATAAGGGGAAAAATAAAAAACGTCTGTTGATTTTTTTGATAGTTTTATTGCAAAAACTTCAGATTTCCTGCCCTCATTAATCAAATATCATAAAAGTATAGTGCTACTTTGTTCCATTTGACAAAAAAATGTAAAGCATGCTGATTAAAATGATGTAACCCTTTTTATTACAGCTTCCTTTAATGGCAGTGAATATGGGAATTAATTGATCATTTTCGAAGGGGAAAAGTGCTTTCTCAGCGAGTGTTTTACGTTTAAAGTTTGTTTGCGAAGCATTTTCTTCTGAAACACTTCTACTTTAAGACAATAAAAGATAACACAATGACTTTCGGACTATCTGTTAAAGATGATTTTTACCATAAGAATCTGAAATAAATAACCATGTAAACAAATAAAAGTACTTGAGGAATATTCAATGCTATTTTAATTAGTGGTGGTGCCGTAATAAAGAAATTGCTAATCTGACATGTAATTAGTTGTACGGTGTGTATGAGTTGTTATGTGAAGTTGAATGAGCTCAGCGGGGCTCTAATACATTCTGGCCTCTTAAGGCGTTTTTTCTTGAGCTGAGAGGCCTGACAGAACCATCTTTGTTCTGTTCCTGTTCTGTGGGTGGGCGATGCCAGGAGAAAGAAACATTTGTTTCCCAGTAGTCATTGAAGTAAACAGGGTTTAAAAGCCTTTTCTAAGTTTTAATTATGCATTACTCTAGATCTATCTATGGTAAAGACAGAAGGACACACAGCGCATAAATCCTGCCTAGTAAAATAATATCTATCTATCTATCTATCTATCTATCTATCTATCTATCTATCTACCTATCTACCTATCTATCTTCTTGACAGATGTGTATTTTTAATTAGAAATACACTGGGATATGTATAGATTTCATTGTACTTACTTATATCTAGGGGTGTCTGAGACACAACACAAGAAAATATTTTTCAGTCTAGTTAATGTGAGATTTGTATATATTCTGTCTAAACTGATATGTGTATATTACTTGTGTAGTTATTTTGATTTTTTACAGTAAGTTGCAATATATTTAGATATATTACAGTAATAAAGAGAGTGCATTCTGATGTGACATGACAGTAATGTCAAATTTGGATACAAAATAATTACAAATAATAATGTCTGCACGTAATAATTTATATTTATATAGCACTTAAATAGTCTGCAACACTTTACACATGTTGTTAAATTTATCACTGAGCAGAAAGGTACGGGGGTCAGAAAAATGTGAATGTCTAGTACAATGTGTAAAACTTTGAATAAAGATCACAATTCCCTTTGACTGCAAATGTGAACTATAGTGCCCTTCAAATATAATGCTGACTCATGTGAGAAGCGTTTTTCTATACACACATGCCAGTCCAGTCTCTCTCCCCCCAAAGTTATGATAATTAAATTGTTCTACAGGCGAGATGAAAGAAATTCATTCAGATGCTACTGTACATTATAAAATTGCTTTGCTAGATTGATACATATATTATCTTTCAGAAATGGGAGCAGTAAAAGAATCCCTAGCCACTGTGTTTGTAGTTATAGAAAAAATATTATGGGTAAAAGAAACAGACTGAGGATATTGAACTGAAATATTAAAGTATATAGGAACTGGAAGATAACTGTTAAAGAGAATATGCTATCCATAACTGTCTATACAAATCACAACTTTAAATGTAGGCAACAGTGTTATCTATAATCACATGTTACTAATACACACATTTATCGATCTATTTGTCTGTCTATAAAAATGACATACACACTCAAAAACCTGCCTGCATATGTATTGTTTCTAAACACCTCTTTTCCGTCCATTGATAGGGAATATAGTGTCTTAATTTTTCTCTACTAAATAAATCTATATACTGAAACACACCTATATTTTTTTTTTCGTAACATGAATATTAAACAGCCATCTTGCCTAAACTGCTGCCATGAGCTGTGAGAAGCAGCTGCAGAGATACCTAGACATGGAAAGCAGCTTTCTGACTTGTATGAGAAAGTGTTGTGAGCATGAGTTCTGCATTGATAAGGGTTAAAATAGCTGTCCTGTCCCCTTCACCTTTTGTCATAACAGAAAAAATTGGTTTATACAGCAGTTCATTTTGTATAATTGATGTTATATAAATGTAATATAGAATTCCTAGTTTTTCAAAATGTACTTTTTGCTTTGTTTCTTAAGATGTGTGATTTGAGGTCTATATGTAAAGCCTGGTATCCTTTGCATGCTTTCCCTGTATTCATTGCTAGTTAATTTTTTTTTTTGCATTACTACTTTTCTTCCATTATTATGTTTATATCCCATATTAATGGGCGTGGATCACAAAATAAATTATTCACCAGCGCAACTTTCCATTTGGTATTATACATGGACATCGTGTTTAAAAGCTGTGACATAATACATTACACATTAAGTCTAATAGGGAATATTGCAAAATCTGCATTTTTTATTTTTTGTTGTAAGATAATTAGTGTTGAGCGATTACGTTGGCCATCGACATCGGTCGATGGTTGATAGTCGACCATCATCGACAAGATAGTCGATAGTCGATAGTAGATTATGAGCGATGACCATTAAAGTCTATGGGAGAGCAACAACACCTTCATTCTTACACCCAAACAGGGCTGGAGAAGCTGGAGTTAACATCCACAACAGTCAAATGGATACGTGCTACACTTAGGCAACACACTTAGGTTATAAAAGCCACAGAAAAAAAATCACACTATCCCTGTCTACTACAAAAGCATGACCCTTAAACCAGCCTCACCCACAAATTAAAAAGTGCCAGAAGGCAGTATGATTTGAACCATCATTTTACTTAAACTGGATTTTGACTATACAGGTCCGGGGCCACAGAAATACCCCCAAAACCCTTTAAATGACCCCCAGATTAAAAAGTCCCGGGAAAGGATTTTTTCAACCCCTTTTTTAGTTTCACTGGACTTTGACTATACCTGCCCCCTGGGCCACAGCATGACCCCAAAACCCTTTGCATGACCCCCACTTTTAAAAAGCCCTCGGAAAAAGGAGTCCCCCAACCACCATTTTAGTTTAACTGGACATTGACTTTTATTTTCCCCTGTCCCGGGAGAATGCCCAAATTAAAAATTTTCCCTGACCCCAAAAAAATTAAAAAGGGGCCAAAAAAGGGAGTTTTTTGAACCACCATTTTTTTGAACGGGACTTTAACTATATCTGTCCTGACCGCAGAATGACCTTTAAAACCGCCCAGCCCCACAATTAAAAAGTGCCGGAAATAGGAGTCTTTCAACCACCTTTTTTAGTTTCACTGGACATATACATTTCCCTGACCGGGGAAGGGCTTTTCCCCCCGTATGATTTGGGGACCAATTGACTTCATTTGGAAAAATACGGGGTTTGGTTAACGCTCCTGTTCCCCCCGGGTTCCCTTTTTCGGGCATTCTTTTTCTCATTTTTCCTCAAGTGCGGGGGAAAATTGTCTCTGTACTTTGTTCTCTGTCCATGCCCAAACTCCATGCCCCCTAAAATAACCTACATCGTCAAGTTTTCCCGTACCCCCTTTACAATTTAGAGAATTTTTTTAACAGCTATTTTTTACTGCCCAAATTTTTTTTTAAAATGTTTAAACTAGAAAAAAACATTTAAAAATTTTGGAAGGGAAAAAACCATGTTTTTTGTTTTTCTTTTTTTAAATTTTAAAAAATTGGGGTTTTCTCAATACAGGGGTAGAAAAACTATGTTAAAGATCTTGCAAAAACAAGTCCTTTTGCAAAATGTTTCCATTAACATTGTCCCCACCTATTTCCTGTTTTTTGACAAAAACCTCAAACCCCCGAGCCACTCTTGGGCAAATTTTGAAGAACAAATTCCCGTTAGAAACAACATTTTTTTATAATAGGAAAACCTTTTTATAGCTGCATTCCAAAGGGAAAATGCCCCCCAAAAAATTTAAAGCATGACTCTTGGCCCTTTGGACAATTGGGGAAGAACAAATTTTTTGTTAGAAACAACATTTTTTTTAAAATAGGGCCTTAAAAATGCTTTTATTTTTAAAGCAAAAAGCCCCCCCCCCAAAAAATTTAAAGCATGACCCTTGAGCCACTTTTAAAAATTGTGAAGAACAAAAAGTTTTGTTAAAACCCAAAATTTTTTTTAAAAATAGGACCCGTATATTGCTCCCTTTTTAAGCAAAATGCCCCCAAAAATTTAAAACTGACCCTTTAAACCCTTTTGGGAAAATTTTGAAAACAAATGTCTTTTAAAAACAAAAATTTTTATAATAGGGGCCTGGGAGTATAGCTGCATTTTTAAAGCAAAAGCCCCCAAAAATTTAAAGCATGACCCTTGAGCCACTTTGGACAATTGTTAAGGGAAAAAATGTCGTTAGAAACCCAAAATTTGTTTATAATAAAGGGCCTTAGTATAGCGGGATTTCAAAGCAAAAAATTTCCCCCAAAAAATTTAAAAACAAGACCGTTTGAAAACCCCTTTGGGGGAATTTTTGAAGAAAAAAATGCTGTTAGAAAAAACATTTTTTTTTAATAAAGGCCTGTAGTTTTTGCTGCATTTCAAAGGAGCATGACACAAAAAATAAAAAGACTTTCTCACCACTTTAAAATTGTGAGGAGAAATGCCACTTAGAACCACATTTTTGTTTCCCAAAGGGCCATGAAAAATTGCTGTTTTCTCACAGGCTAAAATTAAACCCCCAAAAAAATTTTAAATTAAAATTCTCACCCTATTAAAAAAATTTTGAAAGGGGAAACCCCTTAGAACCCAAATTTTTGTTTTCCAAAAGGACCAAAATTTTTAGCTTAAACTCCCCAGCAACATGACCCAAAACCATTGACAAACGAAAAACTTTTAAAGATAAAAGTAAGTAAATTGGGAAAACGGGTTTGTCATGAAACCTTTTCGTCTTTTACAGTCTCCTCACAGCAAAACACAAAATGAACTGTTTGGGGAAAAGAATAAAAAAATTTCAGTAAAAAAATGAAACAATTTTAAAAAAAAAATTTTTAAAGGACCATTTCTGTTTTAAAAGGAAATGAGAATTAGAAACCGGGAACTAATTTGGTGACCTGGGCAATTGGGGCCACAACATCAACGAGATCCATTCCTGATTCAAACTTGATGAAAGCCCAAAAGATCCCCATTAAACTTTTGGGAAAGCCGGGTGCGTTTTTCCCGAATGACCCTCCAGCTGTTTTCTGAAGGTCCGCCCCAGAAAATGACCCGGTTCTTTTCAGAACAACACCTTATGGCTTTGGGGACGAGCTGGCCATTCGTCCATTTTGGGTACCCAGAATCCCAATTGGGGCCGGAACCCTACAAAAACAACGGTTTAGACGCAGATAGTCCTTCACCATGATCTTAAGCCCCGGTCTCTGTGTGTTGGATGTTGGGCCCCGCTTTGCATGCTTTGGTGAATTTGGGAAACAAAATTGCCAGAGGTACCCCTTAGGCCCTTTTGCCCCCTTTCCCCTTTCTGTTGGGCCCCCCCACAGCTACTTGGGACTCTACTGCCCGTCAAGGGCACGATTTTTTTTCCCCCGGACATTTTTGGGGGAAAGGAACAGACGCAAAAATGTCTCCAGTTTTTCCCAAACAGCAAGGTCCCATTTCCTCATTTTACCCCTATTTGGGTTGGGTGGAAGGAAAAATTTGAGTTTTTTTTTTTGTTTCCGGGATCCAGGTGGGGCCACCCCTTTTAAATGTTGGTTTATTTTTTATGGCCTTAAAACGAGGCATTTGGAGGAAATGGAGCATCCAAGCACCAAGTGGAGAAGGAGCCTTATTTCCCAACTCTGGGGCAGGGGCACTAGCAAAATGACTTTCCCCATTTATTTCTCCTCCGGGCCCCAAAATTCGCGCCAACCTCTTTCCAAGGCAGGGACGTCGGTAACGTCGGTGTCTAGGAATACCTCCTCCTCCTCGTCCGCTGCCTCCGGCACAGCTTCAACACAGCCCTGACTTGCCTGAGATGATGCACCCTGAGAGCTGATGCGCCACCTTGCACTAGCTCTGGACCCCGAACCACTGACTAATGAAGTCCGATGAAATTGTGAAACTGTCGAAACCTTGTGGATTTGACGGAGAGAAAGGCTCCGTGTCCGCATCTGTGTCCGTCTCCTCCTCCGTCGCTGGCGGGACCTGTTGTTTCAGAGTGTCCAACGATCGTTCCAGAACTAAGATCACCACAATGCTCATGCTGACAAGGGCATTGTCCGCACTGACCATTTTGGTGGTCTTCTTCAAAAACTGGCAAGGATGGTGCAGAGCTCTTTCACCTGCCTCCACTCTCGGTGGCTCAACACCCCGAGGTCGCACCGCTGCTTGTCAGGCCATGTGTCACTTCGTACTGCGTAATGGCATTGTGCTGCTGCCACAATCGCTGGAGCATGTAAAGGGTGGAATTCCAGCGTGTTGCCACGTCAACAATGAGACGGTTGACGGGGAGGCCGAGCTGACGCTGCAACGCAGCCAGGCGGGACGAAGCGGGGTGCGAACGGCGGAAGTGCGAGCTTAGACTTCGTGCCTTCCTCAGCAGGCAGTCCAGACCCGGGTAGCTCTTTAGAAATTTCTGGACGACAAGGTTCATGACATGTGCCAGGCAAGGGATGTGCTCCAGCCTACCAGTCTTAAGGGCGGCCAGCAGATTTCGCCCGTTATCGCAAACCACCTTGCCTGGCACAAGGTGCTTGGTACCCAGCCAGCACTCGGTCTCGTTGCGGAGAGCCGTCCACAGCTTGCCTGTGTGGGGGGAC
>JAODAL010048436.1:0-29027 GCA_025379985.1 Phyllomedusa bahiana | reverse complement strand
TACACAAGATGTCGCGCCATTGTCTGGGGCCCACCTGCAAAATCTCACTGGGGGGGTCCTGGATCATGGGGGAAGGGGAGAGATAGTAAAACTACCGGGGGGAATTTTACTGATCTAAGGCGGGGGGCCCACGGTCCCCAAAAAAAACCATTGGAACACATGGAAACCGAGTCCCCGCAAGGTCCCCTGCTAAAGAAGGCGCATATGCAGCCCCGCCTGAAGTCTGCCAATGAAACCCCTGGAGGATTCGGGGAGTGTTTGGGGAGAAGGGCTGGGGTGGATGGACAAACATTGAGCTTTTGGCTTGGCTCCCCGTGTTTGGAGGGGGGAAAAAAAATGCTGCCTATGACCCAGAGCCCCCGTCCCCCGAGGCATGGGGGGGAAAAAGTTTTTTTGGGGGTTTTTCTCTGCTAAGGGCACAGGACAAAATTCACTGCATCAAGGGAGAATGGATGGAACCATGGACCGAAAAAACCTGAGTGACAACCCCCTTTTCCTTTCACGGGGACATTAAACATGGGTGGTGGCCCGGGGTTTCCAGCAAGACAATGACCCAAAAACATACCCCAAAGGAAACAAAGGACCCTCAAAAAGAAGCACTTCAGGTCAGGAGGGGCCCTAGCCAGTCTTAACCTTAATCCCATAAAAAACTTTTGGAGGGAGGTGAAGCCGAGTTCCCAAAGCGACGCCTCAAATTTTAATGTTTTAGGATGATTGCAAAGAGTAGCGGAGCAAAATTCCCTCCTGACGTGTGCAACCTCATCTCAACTACAAAAAACCTCTGACTGCTGGCTGCCAAAAAGGGGTTTTATAACCAAGTATTAAGTCTTTTTTGTCGGGGGATCAAATACTTTTTCTCTGAAAAAAGAAAATAAATTTCTAATTTCTACAATGGGATTTTCGGATTTTTTTTGGATTTTCTTCTAAATGAAAATTAGGACCCTTAAAATGATAGAGCATGTTTGTCAGGGGGGAAAGTACACAACAAAAGGGGTTAAAAATACTTATTTCCTTCACTGTATACACAACAGTAAAAAAATTACACAGTTATAGCATTTTTCTGTAAAGTCAGAAGTTTTCCCCTTTTAATTAGTATTTGGTAGCTTTCCCCTTTAAATGTGGAACTTGGTCAAACGTTTGGACCCTTCCACAAGCTTCTCAAAATAGTTGGTGGGATTTTGGCCGCTTCCTCCTGACAGAAGGGTTTCACTGAGCCATTTTTTTTTTGGGGGTCTCTTGCTCGCTGACCCTGTTTGGGGGTCTCTTGCCGCTGACCCTGTTTGGGGGTCTCTTGCCGCCCCGGGCCTTTTCAGTTTTGCGAAAAATTTTCCAATAGGATGGATCAGGGCTTGTGAGGGGCGTCCGGGGAACAGGCCCTGGTTCCCCTTCGTCACTTTGTAACCAGTTTGGCCGTGCTTCGGGTCATTGTCCATTTGGAAGAACTTTTCCACCCAAGCTGTAAGCCCTGGCTGTGTCTTGATGTTGCTTCAGTTTGCCACAAAATTTTTTCCCCATTATTTTGTGAAGTGCACCACCCCTCCGCAGCAAACCCCCAAAACATGGTGCTGCCCCCTGTCTCAATTTGGGTGGGTTCTTAGGTTTCCCAAGTTCCCCCTTTTTCCCCCAAAACGAAAGAGGTCTTTATGACTAAAACATTAAATTTTAGTTTAGTCAGACCACAGGAAGTCTCCAAAAATGTGGGGCTTTGCTCCGTGCTTTTTACAAACATGAATTGGTTTTTCTCTGTGTCTTTTGGAGTAATGGTTCTTCCCGGCAGAGCCGCCTTTTTGCCCTGTTTATACAGGACAGGTCACTGTGGATAATGACAAACTTACAGTTCCCCCTTTACAAAGGGCTTTTGCTTTTGTTCTTGGGTTGATCTGCACATGTCGGACCATGTTTCCCGGGGACACAGAACCCTCTCCTTCCTGAGCGGGTTTATGGGGCCGGAAAACCCACTTGTTTGTTTGTGTATAATTTTTTGTAAGATGAAGAGGCTCCTTCAGGGGTCTGAAAATTTCACCCAAAGGATGATCCAGACTTGTGCAAGTCCACAAAAATTTTCTTCCTGATACTTGGTGATTTTTTGACTTTCCCCGATGTTTCACACGAAGCAGGGGTTTCTGGTGTGCTATAAAATACATCACAGCTGTGTGTCTAACTCAGATGTTGCCAATAAACCAATCGAAGCTTCTAAAGACTGACCCTCTCAATGGGCGGCCCTATTGGGTAAAGTTTCCCGTGTATGGGAAAATTCTGAATTTACAGAAAGTAAAAAAAACCTTAAAAAATTCTCCCTCTCATTATTCTGCATTTGGCGAAAATAAATAATTTTGGTTCCTAATTTACCTAAAACCGGGGAAAGGGTTTTTTCTGATTTCAGGTCAGAGAGAAAAACCGCAGATGGGCTTTTTTAAAAGGGAGGAAAAACCTGCAGATGGGGTTTATATGGGGAGGAAGAAAAATGCAATGGGGCTGTACATAGAGGGGAGGGAGAAACCTGCAGATGGGGCTTATGTATAGAGGGAGACACCTGCAGATGGGGCTTTTTTAAGAGGGGAGGGGAAGAAAACCCGCAGAGGGGTTTTATGAGGGGAGGGAGAAACCTTGTGGGGCTTTTTATAGAGGGGGGGGGAAACCCGCAGATGGGGGTTTTATAGAGGGGAGGGGAAACCCGCAGAAGGGGCTTTTATAAAAAGGGAGGGGGAACCCGCAGATGGGGGTTTATATAAAGGGGAGGGAGAAAACCCGAGATGGGGGTTTTTAATAGGGGGGAGGGAGAAATTGCAGATGGGGTTTATATGAGGGGAGGGAAAACCCAGATGGGGTTTATATAGAGGGGAGGGAGAAACCTCCAATGGGGTTTATATAGAGGGAGGGAAAAAACCTGCAGAGGGGGTTTTATATAGAGGGATGGAAACCTGCGTGGGGCTTTTATAGAGGGATGGAAACTGCTGGGTTCACCTGTGATATACATATACCCACATAAAGTATATACAGAAGCCTCCAGCCCGGCCACCATCCGCCCAATCATGTACACAGTGGGGATGTACTGACAGGTGGCGAGGACTCGGGTTCCTTTCTGGAGAACCCATTGGGCGGTGCCGTCCTGTCATGGATGTGGTCACTGGTGAAATGTTCCTCTCTGTCATGAGGTCAGGATGACGCGGCCCCGGGGGCTTTCGCAGCAGGTGTCGATTGGAGTTTTTAATCCCTTCGCCAGGCTTCATTACTCGGGCCCGTCCCATAGTCAAACCAGAGAGTGAGGACCCTGCAGGAGCAACAGAAGCATCTGTCAGCCATCGGCTCTTCTCCACCCGCCCGACCAGAGCGCTGCCCCCCGACCCCCCGCCCCCAAGCCTGTCCACAGACTCCCCCCGCCCGCCAGGCGCTGTCCACAGACTCCACCCGCCCGACCAGAGCGCTGTCCACAGACTCCACCCGCCCGACCAGAGCGCTGTCCACAGACTCCACCCGCCCGACCAGAGCGCTGTCCACAGACTCCACCCGCCCGACCAGAGCGCTGTCCACAGACTCCACCCGCCCGACCAGAGCGCTGTCCACAACCCCCCCCCGCCCCCCAGAGCGCTCCCGGGGACCCAAACCCCCCGGGCCCGGGGGGGACCCCGCTGTAAAAATCCAACCGCCCGGAATAGAGCGGGCTGGCCCACAGACCTCCCCCTCCCGGGACAAGGGCGGGGAACAAAAACTCCCCCGAAAACCGACCCAGAAAAGGGGGCTTGTCCCAAAACCCTTTCACCCCGCCTCCCGAGGGTTCCTCCACTGGACTTGGTACCTTCTGCTTCTCTCCTGAACATACACAAGCAACAGAAAAGCGTCCAGCGCTAAGGAGAAGATAGCGGGGAGGGACGCTGCAAACCCCGTAAACAATAGCCCCGAACAAGATCCAAGTTATTGAAGAAACCCCCGACACAAAATGCCCAAATTATAGAAAGAAGTCCCCGGTCAGATGCCCGTTAAGAAAAAAAAGTTCCGGCTCAGATGCCAAGTTTGAAAAAAGTCGGCATCAAGATGCAAGTTATAGAAAGAAGTCCCGGCATCAGATGCCATGTTATAGAAAAAGTCCCCGGCATCAAGATCCCAAATTTTAGAAAAAAGAAGTCCCGGCATCAAGATGCCAAGTTATAGAAAGACGCCCCCGACATCAAGATGCCAAGTTATAGAAAAAGTCCCGGGATCAAAAGCCCGTTATAAAAGGGAAATCTGGGGATCAAAATTGCCAAGTTATAGAAAGAAAAGTCCCCGGCATCAAGAGCCAAATTTTGAAAGAATCCCGGTCAAGATCCTAGTTTTAGAAAGAAGAAGTCCCCGGCATCAAGATGCCAAGTTATAGAAAGAAGTCCCGGCATCAAGATGCCATGTTATAGAAAGAAGTCCCTGGCATCAAGATGCCAAGTTATAGAAAGAAGTCCCTGGCATCAAGATGCCAAGTTATATAAAGAAGAAGTCCCGGCATCAAGATGCCAAGTTATAGAAAGAAGAAGTCCCCGGCATCAAGATGCCAAGTTATAGAAAGAAGTCCCGGCATCAAGATGCCAAGTTATAGAAAGAAGCCCCCGACATCAAGGCGCCAAGTTATAGAAAGAAGTCCCGGCATCGAGATGCCATGTTATAGAAAGAAGTCCCTGGCATCAAGATGCCAAGTTATAGAAAGAAGTCCCGGCATCAAGATGCCAAGTTATAGAAAGAAGTCCCGGCATCAAGATGCCAAGTTATAGAAAGAAGTCCCGGCATCAAGATGCCAAGTTATAGAAAGAAGTACCGGCATCAAGATGCCAAGTTATAGAAAGAAGTCCCGGCATCTAGACGCCATGTTATAGAAAGAGGTCCCCGGCAACAAGATGCCAAGTTATAGAAAGAAGTCCCGGCATCGAGACGCCAAGTTATAGAAAGAAGTCCCAGGCATCGGGACGCCAAGTTATAGAAAGAGGACCCGGCATCAAGATGCCCCAGAGGGAATTGGATTTTCACATATTCCAAGATGCAACCTCCACACCTCTCACTGCCTGCCGGCACTTCGCTGTGCTTTCCCGCTGCACCAGGGGCTGCTCCCCCCCACCAGCGCGGCCCCGCTACACTGCGCCCCCAACCCTGCGCGTCCCCCGCTACACCGCGCCCCCAACTCTGCGTGTCCCCCGCTCCCGCCCGTCCCCGCCTCCCCTGCCCCAACCCTGCGCGTCCCCCGCTACACCGCGCCCCCAACCCTGCGCGTCCCCCGCTACACTGCGCCCCCAACTCTGCGTGTCCCCCGCTCCCGCACGTCCCCGCCTCCCCTGCCCCCAACCCTGCGCGTCCCCCGCTACACCGCGCCCCCAACCCTGCGCGTCCCCCGCTACACCGCGCCCCCAACCCTGCGTCTTCGGCTCCCCCGCCCGTCCCCCGGCTCCTCCGCCCGCCCCCCGGCTCCCCCGCCCGTCCCCCGGCTCCCCCGCCCGTCCCCCGGCTCCTCCGCCCGTCCCCGGCTCCTCCGCCCGTCCCCCGGCTCCCCCGCCCGTCCCCCGGCTCCCCGCCCGTCCCCCGGCTCCCCCGCCCGTCCCCCGGCTCCCCCGCTCCCGCCCGTCCCCCGGCTCCCCGCCCGTCCCCGGCTCGTCCGCTCCCGCCCGTCCCCGCGCCCCGCCCGTCCCCCGGCTCCCCCGCTCCCGCCCGTCCCCGGCTCCCCCGCCCGTCCCCCGGCTCCTCCGCTCCCGCCCGTCTCCGGCTCCCCTCCCGTCCCCCGGCTCCTCCGCCCGTCCCCCGGCTCCCCCGCCCGTCCCCCGGCTCCCCGCTCCCGCCCGTCCCCGGCTCCCCCCGCCCGTCCCCCGGCTCCCTCCGCCGTTCCCCCGGCCCCCCCGCCCGCCCCCCGGCCCCCCCGCCCGGCCCCGGGCTCCCCCGCCCGTCCCCCGGCTCCCACGCCCGTCCCCCGGCTCCCCCGCCCGTCCCCCGGCTCCCCCGCTCCCGCCTCCTCTCCCTTACTGCCGCCCGTCCCCAGCTCCCCGCTCCCCTCGTCCCCAGCTCCCCCGCTCCACCTCGTCCCCGGCTCCCCCGCTCCACCTCGTCCCCGGCTCCTCAGTCACATTGCAGCAGCCGCTCCCATCCAAGCCGTGACTGGAGCATTGGCCTTCAGCCGCTCATATCCGCCGTCTAATCCAGGAAATACTTGTGTCCGTCCCTCTCTGATCTCAAAGGGAAAACAAGACGTTGCCCAAGAGGAAATTGTGCAGGGAAGAAGCCAAGGCTGAAGCGGTGCCCGAGAGTCTTACCTCAAGGTGTCCTGCAGGTTGTTTCCACGAGACAGAGAGATGGAGCGGAAAAAGCCCTGGACGGCCGGCACCGTGTACTGCAGCAGGGTCTGGGAGATGTCCTGTGTGCGAGACATTGACATCGGGTGACTACTGCGGCCACTGACTACGCATTTCATACCGTTCCCACAGACCACTATAGCCAAGCACGCAAGAGGCCGATGTGCTTTCCCCAGCAAGACATTACCGCGCAGACATCACACAGGTGACACGTTACATAAGCAGCCCGCGGACATCACACAGGTGACACACTACATAAGCGGCCCGCAGACATCACACAGGTGACACACTACATAAGCGGCCCGCAGACATCACACAGGTGACACACTACATAAGCGGCCCGCGGACATCACACAGGTGACACACTACATAAGCGGCCCGCAGACATCACACAGGTGACACACTACATAAGCGGCCCGCGGACATCACACAGGTGACACACTACATAAGCGGCCCGCGGACATCACACAGGTGACACACTACATAAGCGGCCCGCGGACATCACACAGGTGACACACTACATAAGCGGCCCGCGGACATCCCACAGGTGACACACTACATAAGCGGCCCGCGGACATCACACAGGTGACACATACATAAGCGGCCGCGGACATCACACAGGAGACACATACTAAGCGCCGCGGACATCACACAGGTGACACACTACATAAGCGGCCCGCGGACATCACACAGGTGACACACTACATAAGCGGCCCGCGGACATCACACAGGTGACACTCTACATAAGCAGCCCGCGGACATCACACAGGTGACACACTACATAAGCGGCACGCGGACATCCCACAGAAGACACTACGTAAGCCGCCCGTGGACATCACACAGGTGACACACTACATAAGCGGCCCGCGGACATCCCACAGGTGACACACTACATAAGCGGCCCGCGGACATCACACAGGTGACACACTACATAAGCGGCCCGCGGACATCACACAGGTGACACACTACATAAGCGGCCCGCGGACATATCAGAGTTGACACACTACATAAGAGTCCCGCGGACATCACACAGGTGACACACTACATAAGCGGCCCGCGGACATCACACAGGTGACACTACATAAGCGGCACGCAGACATCCCACAGAAGACACTACGTAAGCCGCCCGTGGACATCACACAGGTGACACACTACATAAGCGGCCCGCGGACATCACACAGGTGACACACTACATAAGCGGCCCGCGGACATCACACAGGTGACACACTACATAAGCGGCCCGCAGACATCACACAGGTGACACACTACATAAGCGGCCCGCGGACATCACACAGGTGACACACTACATAAGCGGCCCGCGGACATCACACAGGTGACACGTTACATAAGCGGTCCGCGGACATCACACAGGTGACACACTACATAAGCGGCCCGCAGACATCACACAGGTGACACACTACATAAGCGGCCCGTAGACATCACACAGGTGACACACTACATAAGCGGCTCGCGGACATCACACAGGTGACACACTACATAAGCGGCCCGCGGCCATCCCACAGGTGACACTACGTAAGCCGCCCGCGGACATCACACAGGTGACACGTTACATAAGCAGCCCGCGGACATCACACAGGTGACACGTTACATAAGCAGCCCGTGGACATCACACAGGTGACACACTACATAAGCGGCCCGCAGACATCACACAGGTGACACACTACATAAGCGGCTCGCGGACATCACACCGGTGACACTACGTAAGCGGCCCGCGGCCATCCCACAGGTGACACTACGTAAGCCGCCCGCGGACATCACACAGGTGACACTACATAAGCGGCCCACAGAGATCACACAGGTGACACACTACATAAGCGGCCCGCAGACATCACACAGGTGACACGTTACATAAGCGGCCCGCAGACATCACACAGGTGACACACTACATAAGCGGCCCGCAGACATCACACAGGTGACACACGACCGAAGCGGCCCGCGGGCATCACACAGGTGACACACTACATAAACGGCCCGCAGACATCACACAGGTGACACACTACATAAGCAGCCCACGGACATCACACAGGTGACACACTACATAAGCGGCCCGCAGACATCACACAGGTGACACGTTACATAAGCGGCCCGCAGACATCACACAGGTGACACGTTACATAAGCGGCCCGCGGACATCACACAGGTGACACACTACATAAGCGGCCCGCGGACATCACACAGGTGACACACTACATTAGCGGCTCGCGGACATCACACAGGTGACACTACGTAAGCCTCCCACGGACATCCCACAGGTGACACTACGTAAGCCGCCCACGGACATCACACAGGTGACACTTTACATAAGCGGCCCGCAGACATCACACAGGTGACACGTTACATAAGCGGCCCGCGGACATCACACAGGTGACACATTACATAAGCAGCCCGCGGACATCACACAGGTGACACTACATAAGCCGCCCGCGGACATCACACAGGTGACACGTTACATAAGCAGCCCGCGGACATCACATAGGTGACACACTACATAAGCGGCCCGCGGACATCACACAGGTGACACGGTACATAAGCAGCCCGCGGACATCACACAGGTGACACTACATAAGCGGCCCACAGAGATCACACAGGTGACACACTACATAAGCGGCCCGCAGACATCACACGGCTCACGGACTTCACATACGCCCCAGCTGGGTTACACAGCCAGTATATGTCCATTATCTGGGACCTCTGGTGGTTTCTTCTGCACAGGAGACGGCACAGGGCTGTTGTCTCTGCTCTCCCCCTCGCTCTCGTTTTCGCTGGCTTCCATGTGGGTGCTGGTGTTGCTTGGATGCCGGACCTTCTGTTCCTCCTTCGGTTGGTGATGATGCTTAAAATGTAGCACAGCTTCAAAATTCATGACAGCCCAAGCGTGCCAAGCCTGAGAAAAGATAGCAGCGTTACCGCACCTGCACACATATCACTATGACTGGAGCCGGTCACCGATTCGGGGCTCTCACCTTGTACCAGTTGTGGTCGTGCTCGGTGGCAGCATTGAAATACTCCAGCACATCGGGTATGGTGCACTCATTAATGCCCTGTAAGTTCAGCTGCCATTCCCCGAGCTTCAGGAAACACCTGCAAAAGGGGGGGAAACCGCTCAAGAGACGCAGAACAAGAGGGCATCTGAGTGGTGGGCACTCACTACTGGCTGGCAGCACTTTATGGGGTACAGCCTGCCGGATGTGTGTCTGTAGCCGGTGCACTACACATAGCCAGGCCATTGTAGACACCTTATCTGTGTGCAAGATACTGAGTGGCGCCCCCTCATGGTTGGTGAGCGAGGGGCTGCTCATCAGCATTTTGCATTGTGGGATTGCTGTGTAACCCCACCCAAGTAGCAGTGGGTGCTGGGCAGCGATGCTACTGGGGCAACGTGGAGCTGACCTGGCCATAAGCTTCTGCAGCTCCTGCTTGTGCTGTGGGTCATCCGCAACGCGCTGGGCCTGGATCTGCACGTTGCCCACGAACTTCTGCATATCTTGGAAAGCCTCGAACTGCGTTTCACGGGGGGCATGTTGGAAAAGACAAAGAGAGAGAAATTCAAATGGACGAAGAGGACAATAAGGGGCGAAGCAATCAGACCTGTTGCACGGACTTCTCCCAGCTGAGGTTCTGCTACATCTGTACAATCCCCCCAGTTTGTTACAATGTGTTGCCCGCACTCACGTCAGGTTGGCGCGTTCAGACGGGGCAGACCAGACGATTCACGCCACTGAATTTTCTAGCATCACACGGAAACGCAATTATTCATTGCTGCAACTTTTACCCATCTCCTCCAATGACCAAACCCTCGGCAGTGGGAAGCAGGGGCTCTGGAGGGGTTTCCCACCCCAATGAATTGCTCCTTTAAGTGACTGCAAGCAGAGATCTTGCATGTGAAGCACAAGCTACAGGGGGTTTGGGGCAGAGCGGAGCCGGCATTTTCCATGGTTGCTCAGGACTATTTGGGGAGGGGAACATAGAAGCTGCTGAGATCAGACAGGATTTGTGCGGAGTAATCCTCTGTGGGAGCAGGGGCAGCAATGCCGCCGTCTAGAGAGATGCTCCACCAGGGACTCGTGTGCGCCCCGGGGGATCTACACAGCGCGCGCCCAGGGATCGGCTTTTCTCATTGCACGCAATGTCCCCGACGGCTCCGCTCCCAGGCAGATAAAGAAAACAGGCTTTTTTTGGGAAGTCTTGAGTCCCGTCCGAGTGAGGTCGGTTGCACAACCCAGATGCAGGGTCAGTACCTTTCGCGTTCTCTTCCACACATACTTCATGTAGGCGTAGGTGACCTGCGGGTGAGCTGTAGGTAAGGGCTGGTCACTCTCCAGGGCAGTGTCCACTCCGAGGAGCATCACGAGGGTCTTGTGCGAGAGCGCCTGCAGATGGAGAGAGGAGCGGTCACAGAGGGGCCAGGCTGGATTCAGACCCCAGCGCACCCCTCCACTCTGCGTTACTCCCGGGGAATGCTCTCACCAGGCGGCCGCTATTGCTGCACATACTTGAATATTTCAGACATGTTATCATGTATTCTAGAGGACTGACCACAAGGGACTGAACCATCAAAACCTTCTGCCAGTCCTCCACGATGCGCTGACAGCCCTGGAAGAGGAGAAGAGATGGGCGGTCATCAGACGGGGCCGGCGGCCACTTATGATCTATGTGACAAATCTGCAGATCACACGGGGAAAGGTGCGCACCCGACTGAAGAGAATCCCCATGAAACACGTGTGTGAGATACAACAAAGATGGGAGCGCCGGCCGCACTGTGCCAGGGGCCGCCACTTGTTGGCAGTGGGGACGCCTTGGCTGAACACTGCTCTGCATTTACCAGATGTCAGTACTTGCAGCACAAGTCGTCTGTACACAGAGTATGTGGCCGGCAGTGTCATGGCCTGCGTGCCGCAATCTGGCTGCAGAAGGTGAGAAATACCTGCCCCCCCCCTCCACACCTAATAAAGACCCGACACTGCGGCTGTCCCAAGAATGTTCTGGAGGGCGCGAGGCTTGTAAACAGCGGTATTAATAGCAGCGCTCCTCCCACTCACGCTGCACCGAGAGCGTAAAGTACAAGACGTGAAAAACAAGGAGAGCGCAGCGCAAGCGCACCTGCAGCCGATCCCACCACGTCTGGCGGATGATCTCCCGCCGCTCAGGGACCAGCTTGTACTGGATGACCTCCTCCAGCTCCGACAGCATCTGACAGGTGACCATGGCCTGCAAACAACAAGACCCGTTAGAGAGAACGGCCGCAGACCGGGAGCAGAATGAACACCATGGAAGACGCTCAGGGGCCCCGTGTCCACCACCAGGCTCCTCCTGACCGCAGGATGATGCATCTCCACAACGAGGAACAGGTCACGCTTCCACATTACCCCAAAGACGGACCACTCACCCCATAGGCCCGGCTGTAGCTCTCTCCAGCCATGGCCGTCAGCTCTGCGTCCAGCATGTCTCTGGCTCGATCAATACACTGCAAAAAACACATGAAGAAATCACAGAAAAAAGCAGGTGGTGATGACCGACCCCAGAGGAGATGTGCAGACCTACCTGCTGGGCCAGAGAGAAGAGGTCCTGATGGAGAGCCAGCACGGCCCGATAGAAGGAGCCATCGTGGGTATCACTAGGGATCAGGCAGGTGTACTCCTCCATACTGTCCCACTGCTCTGAAAGGAGAATACACGGCTGTAACTACTCCACCCATCGTGTGCGGCTATCCTCCAGTGTACACCGCTCCACACTGACCACAGACCATGGAGTCATTACAGAAGCTCCTCCATTCATCAGGGCTCGTGTGCGGCTATCCTCCAAATGTGGGGCCCGGGGCGGGGCCGGGGCGGCAGATGTGGGGCCGGCGCGGGGCCCGGGGCGGCAGATGTGGGGCCGGGGCGGCAGATGTGGGGCCGGGGCGGCAAGGGGTGTGGGCCGGGGCGGCAGATGTGGGGCCGGGGCGGGCAGATGTGGGGTCGGGTGGCAGTTGTGGGCCGGCGCGGGGCCGGGGCGGCAGATGTTGGGGCCGGCGCGGCTGATGTGGGGGCCCGGGGCGGCTGATGTGGGGCCGGCGCGGCTGATTTTGGGGCCGGCGCGGCTGATGTGGGGCCCGGGCGGCTGATGTGGGCCGGCCGCGGCTGATGTGGGGCCGGCGCGGCTGATGTTTGGGGCCGGGGCGGGGCTGGGGTGGGGCGCGGCTGATGTGGGCCGGCGCGGCGATGTGGGGGTCGGCGCGGTGATGTGGGGCCGGCGCGGTGATGTTTGGGGGCGGCGGGGCTGGGGTGTGCGCGCGGTGATGTGGGGCGGCGCGGCTGATGTGGGGCGGCGCGGCTGATGTGGGGCCGTCGCGGTGAAAGTGGGGCCGGCGCGGCTGATGTGGGGCCGGCGCGGCTGATGTGGGGCCGGCGCGGCTGATGTGGGGCCGGCGCGGCTGATGTGGGGCCGGCGCGGCTGATGTGGGGCCGGCGCGGCTGATGTGGGGCCGGCGCGGCAGATGTGGGCCGGCGCGGCTGATGTGGGGCCGGGGGCTAGGTGGGGGGCGCGGCTGATGGGGGGCCGGGGCGGCTGATGTGGGGCCGGCGCGGCTGATGTGGGGCCGGCGCGGCTGATGTGGGGCCGGCGCGGCTGATGTGGGGCCGGCGCGGCTGATGTGGGTCGGCGCGGCGGATGTGGGGCCGGGGTGGCTGATGTGGGGCCGGGGCGGCAGATGTGGGGCCGGGGCGGCAGATGTGGGGCCGGGGCGGCAGATGTGGGGCCGGGGCGGAAAGATGTGGGGCCGGGGCGGCAGATGTGGGGCCGGGGCGGCAGATGGGGGGCCCGGGGGGCGGAGATGTGGGGCCGGCGCGGCTGATGGGGGGTCGGCGCGGCTGTTGTGGGTCGGCGCGGCTGATGTGGGGCCGGGGCGGCAGATGTGGGGCCGGGGCGGCAGATGTGGGGCCGGGGCGGCAGATGTGGGGCCGGGGCGGCAGATGTGGGGCCGGGGCGGCAGATGTGGGGCAGAGGCGGCAGATGTGGGGCGGGGGCGGCCGATGTGGGGCCGGGGCGGCAGATGTGGGGCCGGGGCGGCAGATGTGGGGCCGGGGGGCAGATGTGGGGCCGGGGTGGCAGATGTGGGGCCGGGGCGGCAGATGTGGGGCCGGGGCGGCTGATGTGGGGCCGGGGTGGCTGATGTGTCTGATTTGTGACACTGCAGAGACTCGGTAGTGCAGCTGCTCACATGTGATGAGTACATCCCTGCGGTACATTTAGCAGACGTCTCACCTAATCCCCACGCGGCTGCTGCTGCCATTCGGGCCATCTTGGAGCGGGCATCCTCACTGGTGTTAGTCCAGTTCTCACAGCACTGCTGATGAAGCTGCCCCCTGCAAGAAAGGAACAAATGTGGGTCCAGGTGCATCACGTTACCGCCGCAGGTCCCCAGCATCATGGACAGAGGAAACCCGGGCCCGACGCCTGAGGCTGCACCACTGAGAGATGTTAGGTGCAGTGTTAGTAGTGCAGCCTCAGGCCTATAGGCTCCAGCAAACTCATCTCATCACAGAAGTCAGACACAAAAGAAGGGACTGCGACCAAGTCCTATGAGGTCGTGCAGAGAGCTCGGGCGCAGGGATGATGGAGGCCGCGGTGACCGAGAGATCCTCTCCAGGCTCAGACACAATCACCAGATCTCCTCATACAAGACCACCTGCCCATGGGCGCTGGGCGGACCCCGAGAAGTGTGGGGGCCCAGCTCCGAAAGTGAGGAACTATTCCCACAGATGAATATCAGAGGCGAAACCAGAGCCCGGGGCCGGTCACCCCCGCACATCCAGAGCCCGGGGCCAGTCACCCCTCCGCACATCCAGAGCCCGGGGCCAGTCACCCCTCCGCACATCCCGCGCCCGGGCCCGGGCACCTCCCCCCCCCCCGGCGCATCCAGAGCCCGGGGTCACCCCCCCCCCCCCGGCGCATCCAGAGCCCGGGGCCGGTCACCCCCCGCCATCCAGAGCCCGGCCCGGTCAACCCCCCCCCCCCCCCCCCGGCCATCAGAGCCGGGCCCGGGCCCCACCCCCCCCCCCGAACACCAGACCCGGCCCGGCCCCCCCCCCCCCCGGCACATCCAGAGCCCGGGCCCTCACCCCACCCCCCCCCCCCCGGCACATCCAGAGCCCGGGCCCGGTAACCCCCCCCCCCCCCCCGGCACATCCCGAGCCCGGCCCGGTCACCCCCCCCCCCCCCCCCCCGCCCCCTCCAGACCGGGCCGGCCCGGTCACCCCCCCCCCCCCCCGGGGAACCAGAGCCCGGGGCCGGTCACCCCCGCACATCCAGAGCCCGGGGCCAGTCACCCCTCCGCACATCCAGAGCCCGGGGCCAGGGCACCCCCCCCCCCACATCCAGAGCCGGGCCGTCACCCCCGACATCCAGAGCCCGGGGCCTGTCACCCCCCCGTACATCCAGAGCCCGGGGCCGGTCACCCCCCCGTACATCCAGAGCCCGGGGCCGGTCACCCCCCCGTACATCCAGAGCCCGGGGGCGGTCACCCCCCCGCACATCCAGAGCCCGGGGCCAGTCACCCCTCCGCACATCCAGAGCCCGGGGCCGGTCACCCCTCCGCACATCCAGAGCCCGGGGCCGGTCACCCCCCCGGAGCCCGGGGCCGGTCACCCCCCCGTACATCCAGAGCCCGGGGCCAGTCACCCCCCGCACAACCCGAGCCCGGGGGCCAGTCCCCCCTCCGCACCTCCAGAGCCCGGGGCCAGTCACCCCCCGCACATCCAGAGCCCGGGGTCAGTCACCCCCCGTACATCCAGAGCCCGGGGCCAGTCACCCCCCGCACATCCCGAGCCCGGGGCCAGTCACCCTCGCACGTCCAGAGCCCGGGGCCAGTCACCCCCCGCACGTCCAGAGCACCCCTGGTTTTATTGTTATGGCTGTTTGTGGGATTATTCCTCTCCTATTGGTCCTAGAAAGAAGAAAACTTTTGAAAGACAGAAATATTTGCTCCGTATCTGACGGGCGTCCAGACAGCAACACCTGCTCCGGATTTAGTGCAGGAACATCATCAGCTCCCAGTCATTTTCCCGTCAGCGCTGCCATGTTAGTCTCTCAGATCCAGGAACAGAGGTGGCGGCGGTGGGAGCCGTCTGCGCCCCTGGGGCCGGGATGTTGTTCTTGGCTGTGCTCTCATGTACTCTGACTTTAAAATTGAACCCGTGCGTCCCCGAGGGAAAAAGATTAAATCTGGGGGGGACTCCATGCAACAAGTATTTTCCTATACCCCATGGCTGGGAGCGCGGACGCTGATCCTGTTATGTACGCACTATACAATGTTATATAAGACGACTTCCATGACCGGAGGGCGACCCAGACATTTACCAAAAATCACACCTAGTCCAAAATGATCCCCAAGTGGGTGGTGTCAGGGATGATGCACAAGGTACCTGCTGCCCCGAGGCCTGGGTATGGAGGAGTCCCAGAGCCCCAAAAACTCCCCAACCCCATTACAAACGTCCTCCACCCCCAATATGTCCAAGGCAACTCCCGACCAGACCCCCTTTTACAGAGGGGTCCCCCACCCCCCTTCCATCCAGGGCGACCACCCGCCCTATGTACGGGGGTCCCCCCCCCCAATACCATCAAACCCACCCCACCCTTGTAAGAGGGTCCCCCACCCCAATATTCCAAGGACACCCCAGACCCTATGTACAGAGGCGTCTCCACCCCCAATAAAAATTTCCCCTTTTCCAAGGAGGCCCCGACCGACCCCTTTTACAGAGGCGTCCTCACCCCCCAATACGTCCAAGGAAAAAACCCGACCAGACCCTATTACGAGGCGTCCTCCACCCCCCAAAACCCCAAGGAATACAGACCAGACCCTATGTACAGAGGCGTCCTCCACCCCCAATAATTCCAGGAACCAACCAGACCCATGTCAGAGGGGGTCCTCCACCCCCAAACGTCCAAGGGACAACCCCCGCCCGACCTATGTACAGAGGGTCCTCCCCCCCCAACATGTCCAAGGAAATACCAGCCCAAACCCTTGTCCCAGAGGCGCCTTTCCCCCCCCAAAAACCACCCCCCGGGCGCCCAAACCAGGCCCCCCTATGTAAAGATGACCCCCTCCCCCCAATTTACTGTCCAAGGACAAAAACCAGACCAACCCTAGGGTTCAGAGGCGTCCCCCCCCAATCCATCCAAGGACCTACCAGACCCTTTGTACAGAGGCGTTCCCCCCCCCCAATACCACCCAAAGGAAACAAATTTCCCAAACCCCAATGTAAAAGAAGCACCCCTCCACCCCCAATACGGGCCCGACCCTATGTCCCAAAGGCTCCTCCCCCCCCCAATACTGTCCGGGAAAAACCCCCCCCAAAACCTTGAACAGGGGGCTTCCTCCCCCCCCAATACCCCCCCCAGGACACCCCCAGCCCCGGGTTTTACAAGGCCCCCCCCCCCAAATACCATCCGAGGACAAACCACCAGGACCCTATGTACAGGGGCTCCTCCACCCCAATCCCATCCAAGGGCCCAATACCCCCTATTTTACAGGGGGGCCCTCCCCCCCCAATACCATCCAAGGAAAAATTCCGACCCTTTTGTACGGGAAAGCATCCCCCACCCCCAATCCCTCCCCCGACCCTATTTTACAGAGGCATCCCCCACCCCAATACTGCCCGGGGACAACCCCCAGAACCTATGTACGTGGCTTTCCCCCAAACCCCAAAATCCCAACCCAGGACGACCCCCAAACCCCTGTGTACAGAGGTTTTCCCCCCCCCCCAAATACCATCAGAGGACAACCACCAGACCCTGTAAAAGGCGCCTCCCCCCCCAAATCCCAAAAAAAACCCCCGGACGACCACCGACCCTATTTCCCCAGGGGGCTTTCCTTTCCCCCCCCCAAATTTACCACCCCCGGGACAAACCCCCGCCTATGAAAAAGGGGCCTTCCTCCACCCCCAAATACCATCGGGGCCCAACCCCCCAACCCTGTGTTTAGAGGCATCCTCCCCCCCCCAATACCACCCAGAGTACAATCCCCCAACCAAATGTAGGGGAGGCTTCCCCCCCCCCCAAAATTACCCCCCCCAAGGGGACAACTCCCCGGGACCCTTTTGTAAAGGGGGAGTCCCCCACCACCTTTTACCCTTGGGGGGACCACCACCAACTCTATAAACCAGCGGGTCCCCCAAACCCCAATACCATACGGGGCCCAAAACGGGGCCAACCCATTTTAAAGGGGAGGCGTCCCCCCACGCCAATACCACCCAAGGACGACCCCCGCCCCTATTTTCCCAGAGGAGTCCCCCCCCCCCCCAATCCCACCCCAAGGCCCAACCCCCCCAGCCCCCATGCCCCCATGGCGTCCCCCACCCCAATCCCCACCAAGGAAAAACCACCAACCCATTTTAACAGGGGAGTCCCCCAACCCCCAAAAAAACCATTTTGAGGACGACCACCGCCCCTATGTAAAAGGGGCCCCCCCCCCCCCCCAAAACCAAATTCCAAGGACGACCCCAGACCTTTTTCAAGCCCGTCCTCCACCCCCAAATTTCCTTCCAAGGAGAAACCAGACACTATGTACAGAGGCGTCCTCCACCCCCAATACTGTCCAAGGACAACCGCCAAACCCTATGTACAGAGGCGTCCTCCACCCCAAAATACCACCCAAGGGACAACCACCAACCCTATTTTAAAGGGGAAAAATCCCCCCCAAACGCCGAATACCAAACGAGGGCGTTTTAAGCCCCTATTACCAGATGAGTCTCCCCCCCAATTCCAAACCAAAGGACGCCACCCAGAACATTTTACAAGGAGTCTCTCCCCCAATACCATCCAAGACAAACTACCAGCCCCCCTATGTACAGAGGGCCCCCCCCAACCCCTGTACCACCCGGGAAACCCAACCACCCAGCCCCCCTATGTACTGAGGCGTCCCCCACCCCCAATACCATCCGAGGGGGCCCGGGCCAGACCCAAAGTAGGGGAGGCGCCCCTCCATCCTCTGTACCTTTTAAAGGGGACAACTACCGGGCCCCTATAAAACAACGTGTCCTCCCCCAAAAATTTCCATCCCAGGATGACCACCAGACCCTATGTACAGATGCGTCCTCCCCCCCAATACCATCCAAGGACGACCACCAAACCCTATGTACGGGGGACTCCCCCCCCCCCCCAATCCCACCCAAAGGGACCGGACCCTATGTTCAGAGGAGCCCCCCACCACCTTTCCCTTCTGAACGCCAGAGAACCTATTTTAAAAGGCTTTCCCCCAAACCCCCAAAAAACCTAAGGACGACCACCAAAAACCCCATGTAAAAGAGGCGTCCTCCACCCCCAAACCTACCAAGGGCCCAAACCCCAACCACCAGCCCCCTATGTAAGAGGAGTTTTCCCCCCCAAATTTCCATCCAAGGAGGACCCCGGGGCCCCTATGTACAAAACGTCCTCCACCCCCAATACCACCCCAAGGCGACCCCCCCCCCAGAAAATTTTGTACAGAGGTGTCCTCCCCCCCCCTTTACTGCCAAAGGGAAAACCCGCCAAACCCTTTTAAACGGGAGGCGTCCCCCCCCCCCAATCCCAATTCCCAAGGACAACCACCAGACCCTATGTAAAAGGGGCGCCCCTCCCCCCAATCCCATCGAGGACCCACCGCCCCTATTTTACGGAGGCTCCTCCCCCCCCGTCCCATTTGGGGAAGAACCCAAACCCTTTATTTTACAGAGGCGTCCCCCACCCCCTTCCCAAACCGGGGACAACCACCAGACACTATGTACAGAGGCGTCCCCCACCCCCAATACCCTCCGGGGGATTTACCCCCTAGCCCCCTGTGAAACGGAGGCGTCTCCCCCCCAATACCACCCAAAGGGAAACAACCCCCAACCCTAGGGGAACGGAGGCGCCCCCATGCCCAATCCCATACAGGCGCCACCATACCCCTATTTACGGAGGGCCTCCATCCTCTGTACCATCCAAGGACAACTACCAGATCCTATGAACAGAGGAGTCCTCCACCCGAAATACCATCCGAGGACAACTTCCAGACCCTATGAACAGACGCGTCCTCCACCCGAAATACCATCCAAGGACAACTACCAGACCTTATGAACAGAGCCGTCCTCCACCCTAAATACCATCCAAGGACGACCACCAGACCCTATGTACAGAGGCGTCCCCCACCCCCTGTCCCAAATCCGAGGAAAAACTCCCAAAGCCCCCTATGAAACAGAAGCTCCCCACCCCCATCCCAACCCAGGACGACACCCAAGACCCTATGTAGAGATGGGGTCCCCCCACCCCCAATACCCCCAAAGGAGGGCCCCCGGGACCCTATGTACTGAGGCATCCTCCACCCCCTGTACCATCTGAGGACGACCACCAAACCCTATGTACGGAGGCGTCCTCCACCCCCCCGTACCATCTGAGGACGACCACCAGATCCTATGTACAGAGGCGTCCCTCCACCCCCCCCAATACCATACGGGGGAGGGACCCCCAAGACCCTATTTTACAGAGGGTCCTCCACCCCAAATTACCAACCAAAAGGACAACAACCATCCCTATGTACAGAGTTTTCCCCCCGACCCCAATTTCCCAAACCCCAAGGACAACTACTAGACCCTATGTACAGAGGCGTACTCCACCCCCAAATTTACCATCGAGGAGGGACCCAGACCCTGTGTAAGGAGGGCCCTCACACCCCCTTTTTAACCCATCCAAGGACAACTACCGACCCTATAAACCCAAAAAGGCATCCTAAACCCCAAATACCTTTTCCCAAGGAAAATTTTTCCCCGGGACCCTTAATGTACAGAGGCATCCTCCACCCCCAAAACCATTCGGGGGAAAACCCCAAACCCCTAGTACAGAGGCATTTCCCCCCCACCCCCAAAATTTCCAAAGGAAAAAATTCCAGAACCTTTTTACAGAGACATCCTCCCCCCCAATAAAAACCCAGGACAACAAAACCAGATAATGTACGGGGGGGTTTTTCCTCCACCCCCCAATACCATCCGAGGAAAACTACCCAGCCCCAAATGTACAAGGCCCCTTTTCCCCCCCCAAAATCCACCCGGGGAAAAACTCCCAAACCCTATTTTCGAGGCTTGCTTTCCCCCCCAATTCCCAAACCAAGGAAAAACTACCGGGACCCTATGTAAGAGGCTTTCCTTTCCCCCCAAATCCCATGCGAGGAAAAAATACCAGACCCATTTTACAAGAGGGGCCCCACACCCCCAAATAAATCCGAGGACGATCAACCAGACCCTAGGGTACAGAGACTTCCCCCCCCCCAAAATCCCTTTCCCAAGAACGACTCCCGCCCTTTAAAAAATTTTACGGAGACTTTCTCCCCCCCCCAACTCATTTTGAGGCGACCACCAAAACCCTATGTACAAAAAGGCCCCCTTCCCCCCCCCTTAATCCCCCCCCGCGGGAAAACTCCCAAAAACCATATGTACGGGGGACATTCCCCCTCCCAAATTACCTGAGGGAAAAAAAAAAAACCCGGGTCCCCAAATGTACAGAGGGGCCCTCACCCTAAATTTACCACCCGGAAAGGCTACCGGGACCCTATGTTTACAGGGGGGCATCCTCCTCCCCAAATACCATCCAAGGACGACAACCAGAACCTGTGAACTGAGGTGTCCTCCACCCCCAATAACCCACCCAAAGGGACGACCACCAGCCCA
Source organism: Phyllomedusa bahiana (assembly GCA_025379985.1). Lineage (NCBI taxonomy): Eukaryota > Metazoa > Chordata > Amphibia > Anura > Hylidae > Phyllomedusa > Phyllomedusa bahiana. Next base: position 8,053 of record JAODAL010048436.1, on the reverse strand, counting down.
AAATTTTCAGAAAACACCCTTTCCCCCCCCAATACCATCAGAGGACCCCCAAAACCCGGGGCCCTGTGTACGGGAGGGGGGTTTTTTCACCCCCAAAAACCCCAAAGGACAAACCACCGACCCTACATACAGGGGTTTTCCTCCACCCCCAATTTACCTTTCCGGGGGAAAACCCTACCAGCCCCTGTGAAAAAGAGGGTCCTTCACCCCCAATACCTTCAGGACAACTACCAGCCCTAGGGTACACAAGCTTCCCCCCAAACCCCCAAATACCAACCGGGGGAAAACTACCAGACCCTTGAAACAGAGACTTTTTCCCCTCCCCTTAAAAACCCAAGGACAATTTCCAAAACCCTTTTTTTCGGAGGTTTTCCTCCCCCACAAATCCTATCCAAGGAAAAAATCCCCCAGACCCTATGGTCAGGGACGTGCCCCCATAATACCTTTCCCGGGGGACAACCCCAAACCCCCTATGTACAGAGGCGTCCTCCCCCCCCAATCCCCAAATCCAAGGACAACTCCCCGGGACCCTGTACAAAGAGGAGTTTCCCCCCCCCAAATACCCCAAAACCCCTATGTACAGAGGGTCCTCCCCCCCAAATTTTCACCCAAGGGAAAAATTACCAGCCCCTGTGTAAAATTTCCGCCCCCCACCCCAATACCCCCCAAGACAGCTACCAGCCCCAAAATTTGTCAGGGGCTTCCTCCACCTCCAAATATAAACCCAAAGGGGAGACCACCAGACCCGGGTTTTTACAGGGGCCCGCCCTCCACCCCCAATACCATCCAAGGGAAAGGGGCCCCCCAGCCCCTATGTACGGAAGAGGCGTCCCCTCCCCCAAAAACCATCAGAGGAGCCCCCCTTAACCCTATGTACAGAGGTGTCTCTCGCCCCCTAATTTTTAAAAGGCCCGACCGCCGGGCCCCTAGGCCCTGAGGAGTTCCCCCCCAATACCATCCAGGCCCGACCCCAGCCCCCTAGAACAGAGCGGTCCCCCAAACCCCCTTTTCCATCAAGGACGATCCCCACCCCCCAAAGACGGTAGGCGTCCCCACCCCAAACCCTTACCTTTCAAGGACGATCCCCAAAAACCCTAGTAGGGGATGCTTTCTCCACCCTTTTAAATACCATCAGAGGACGACCGCCAGACCCTAGGTACAGAGGAGTCTCCCACCCCCTATACCATGCGAGGCCCACCCCCGGGCCCCTATGTACAGAGGATTTCTTCGGCCCCCTTTTTTACCATCTGAGGACGACCCACCAGCCCCTGGGGTCCCGAGGAGTCTCTCGCCCCCAAAATACCATCCGGGGAAAGACCCCCCAAAAACCCTTTTGTACAGGGGAGTCCCCCCCCCCCCCCCAAATTTACCATCCGAGGACAAACCACCAGACCCTAGGGTTAAAGAGGCGCCCTTTCCACCCCCAAAACCATCAAGGGCCGCGTCCCCATGGTTCCCATGTTTGGAATCCCTTCCTGCCCCCCTTTTTTAAACCTTCAAGGACGACTGCCAGCCCCCAAGGTACAAAGGAGGTTTTCCTCCCACCCTTTTTTACCATCCGAGGTTTAAATCGCCCAGCCCCCTTTGTATGGGGGGGTTCTCCCCCCCCCATACCATCTGAGGACGACTACCAGACCCTTTTTATGGGGGAGTCCCCCCTCCCAATACCTTCCGGGGAAAACTCCCAGACCCGTGAACAGAGGGCCCTTCCCCCCCCAATAACCCCAAAGGGGCCCGCCCCACCAAACCCATTTTTACAAAACTCCTCCCCCCAATCCCAAATCAGGGGAAACCCAACCGGACCCTGTGTACAGAGGCGTCCTTCACCCCCAATAACATCCAAGGACGACCACCAGACCCTACATACAGAGGTGTCCTCCACGCCCAATACCATCCGAGGACAACTACCAGACCCTGTGAACAGGGGCTTTCCTTCCCCCCCAATACAATCCGGGGGAAAAATACCAGACCCTATGTACAAAACTTTCCTCCCCCCCAATACCATCCAGGGACAACTACCAGACCCTATGTACAGAGACATTCCCCCTCCCCTATACCACCCAAGGACAACTACCAAACCCTATGTACGGAGGCTTCCTCCCCCAATTTTTATACCCAAAAGGAAAAACTCCCCAGCCCCTATGTACAAGACGTGCCCCCACCCCAATACCACCGAGGACAACCCCAAACCCCTATGTACAGAGGCGTCCCCCACCCCAATACCACCCAAGGGAAAACTACCAACCCTTTAGGTACAAAAGGAGTTCCCCCCCCCAAATACCAGACCCTATTTACGGGGGTTTCCTCCCAACCCCCAAAATACCATCCAAGGCCCAATTCCCCAAAACCCTTGTAAATGCGCCCTCCCCCCAATTTACCCCCCAAAGGGGCCCAGCTAAAAACCCCCAAATGACAAAGGCGCCCTCCACCTCCAATACACCCAAAGGGAAACGACCCCCCGCCCTGTCAGAGGGCCCCTCCACCCCAATACCACCCAAAGGGAGGGACCACCAGACCCTATGAAAACAGGGGCCCCTCCCCCCCCCAATTACCAAAAGGGTGCCGGGCCCCCCCCTATGTACAGAGGTGTCTCTCGCCCCCCTATCCCCACCCCCTGGGGGACGCCCGGCCCAACCCCCCTAGGCAAAAGAGGGAGCCCCCCCCCCAAATTTTTTCCCCTCCGGGGGGAGGGACCCCCCAGCCCCAAAAGTACAGAGGGGGTTTCCCCCCACGCCCAATACCATCCAAGGCCCAATTACCAACCCGTTTCAGATGCCCCTCCACCCCAATACCACCCAAGGACAGCTACCAGACCCCATGTACAGAGGCGTCCTCCACCCCAATTTCCCATAAAAAGGACAAACCACCAGCCCTGTGTACAGAGGGCCCCCAACCCCAATACCATCCAAGGAGCCCACCAGCCCCTTTATTTTTCAAAAGGCGTCCTCCCCCCCCTTTTTCCCCTCAGGGGAAATGCCCCCGACCCTATGTAAAAGAGGTGTCTCTCGCCCCCAACCCCATCTGGGGAAACGACCGCCGGGCCCTTGGGCACGAGGGGGCCCTCCCCCCCAATACCATGAGGACGACCCCCAAACCCCTTTACCGTACAGGGGGCTTTCCCCCAACCCCCAATACCATCAAGGACGATCACCAGACCCTATGTACGGAGGCGTCCTCCACCCCTAATAAAATAAAGGCGTTAAACCGGGGCCCCCTATTTTGGGGGATCCGCCCTCCACCCCTAATACCATCAGAGGACGACCGCCAGACCCTAGGTACAGGGGGGGTCTCCCCCCCCCAAAACCCATCCCCGGAGGTCGCCACCAGACCCTATGTACAGAGGAGTCTCTCGCCCCCTATACCATCTGAGGACGACCACCAGACCCTGGGTTTACGGGGGAGTCCTGGGCCCCCAATACCATCCGAGGACGACCCCCAAAAGGAAAAAAAACCCCCCCTAGGAAAACGAGGAGTCTCCCCCCCCCCCCCAATTCCCATCCGAGGACAACCCAGCCCCTATGTACAGAGGGCCCTCCACCCCCAAAACCTTTCAAGGAGGGACGCCATTACCCTATGTATGGTTTGCGTCCTCCACCCCAAAATAAAAACAGAGGAGACGGGCCAGACCCCAGGTACAGAGGAGTCTCCCACCCTCTATACCATCCGAGGATTATCGCCAGACCCTATGTATGGAGGAGTCTCCCACCCCTATACCATCTGAGGACGACTACCAGACCCTATGTATGGAGGAGTCTCCCACCCCCAATACCATCCGAGGAAAAACCCCAAACCCCCCTATGTCCCAGAGGCGTGCTTCACCTCAATACCACCCCCAAGGAAAATTTAACCCAGACCTATGTACAAGGGGGTTTCCCTCCCCCCTTTTACACCCCGGGGAAAACTCCCAGCCCCTTTAATGTACAGAGGGCTTTGCTTCACCCTAAATTTTACCTTTTAAAAGGACAACCACCAGACCCTATGTACAGAGGCATCCTCCAAACCCCCAAAAACCATCCAAGGACAAAATACCCAGACCCTATGTAAAAGAGGTGCCCCCACCCCCCCAAAATGGGCATCCGGAGGCCATCCCCCAACCCCTATGAACGAGACTTTCCCCCCACCCCCCAATACCACCCAAGGACAACTACCAGACCCCATGTACAGAAGACTTCCCCCTCCCCAAATTACCCCCGGAGGAGGACCAAAACCCTATGTACAAGGGGGTCCCCACCCTCAATACCACCGAAAAAGACTAAAAGGACTCCTATGTACAGGGGCATCCCCACCCCCCCAAAACCACCCAAAAGGCCAAACCCCCAAACCCCCTGGGGAACGGGAGGTGGCCTCCACCCCCAATAAACCCAAAGGGAAACCCCCCAAACCCCTATGACAGAGGACATCCCTCCCTCCCCCAATTTCCATAAGGACCCCAAAACCTTGCCCCCTTTTGTACAGGGGCGCCCTTTTCACCCCCAATAACACCCAAAAGGACACCCCCAGACCCTACATACAGGGGTTTTTCCCCCAAACCCCAAATTTAACCTTTCCGGGGAAAAAATTTCCCGGCCCCGTAAACAGAGGCGTCCTTCACCCCCAATACCATCCGAGGGACAACTCCCAAGCCCTTTATGTACACAAGGTCCCTCCACCCCCAATTTCCCCCACCCAAAGGGACAATCCCAGACCCTATGAACAAAAGACTTTCCCCCCCCCCTATCCCTACCCAAAGGAAAAATTCCCAAAACCCTTTGTACGGGGGCCCTTCCTCCACCCACAATACAAAACCCAAAGGGGACAACTTCCCAGACCCTTGCACGAGCGGGGGTTTCCACCCCAATCCCTTTACGAGGGACAACTACCAGACCCCTATGTACAGAGGCGTCCCTCCCCCCCCAATACCACCCGGGGGGAAAACTACCGGGACCCTTTTGGTACAGGGAGCCCCCCAACCCCCAAAATTACCAGCCCCTTGGGGTTTTGAGGGCGTCCTTTCCACGCCCAATTTTCCCACCCAAAGGGAAAATTTTTCAGACCCCTTTTACAGATGGGGCCCCCCCAAACCCAATACCCCCGGGGGACAGTTTACCAGCCCCCATTTCAGGGGCGCCCTCCACCCCCAAATTTTACCCAACCCAGGACACCCACCCGGGACCCTGTGTACAGAGGCGTCCTTCACCCCCAATAAAACCCGGGAAACGGACCCCCAGCCCCTTGGGTTCCCAAAAGGCTTCCTCCTCCCCCAATACCCTCAGGGGAAAGACCCCCGACCGTTTATTTTAAAAAAAGGGGTGCCCTCTCCCCCCCTATTACCAATTTGGGGGGCGACCCCCAGCCCCTAGGCCCCGGGAGGATTTTCCCCCCCAAAAACCTTTCCCAGGGGACGACCCCAGACCTCTAAAGGGCAGGGGTCCTCCACCCCCAATCCCCATCCAAGGGAAACTTTTCCCCAACCCATGTACGGGGGCCGGTCCTCCACCCCAAATTTACCTTTCAAGGGAATCACCGACCCTATGTACGGATGCGTCCTCCACCCCTAATACCTCAAGGAGGGACCCCCAAAGGAACCTAGGGTTCAGGGAGTCCCCCCCCCCCCCTTTTACCATGCGAGGACGCCCCACCAGCCCCCAAATTACAGAGGTTTCTCCGCCCCCTAAACCTTTCTGGGGAAACGCCCACCAGACCCAAGGGTACAGGGGGGTCTTCGCCCCCCTTTTACCAACCCAGCCCGACCGCAGACCCTAGGTACAAAAAAAAGTCCCCCCCCCCCCCAAACCATCCGAGGACAACCCCCGCCCTTTTTTGTACGGGGCGCCCTTTCCCCCCCCCAAAACCATAAAGGGGAGGTTTCCCCCATACAACCCTATTATGGTTGCGTCCTGAAACCCCAAATTTACCATCAGGGACGCTGCCCACCCCGGGGTAAGGGGGAGTCCCCCACCCCTCTAAACCACCCGAGGAATTATCGCCAACCCTAGTATGGGGAGTTTTCCCCACCCCTTTTACCAACTGAGGAGACTACCAACCCAAGTATGGGGGGGAGTCTCCCACCCCTTACCATCTGGGAAATGACCCCCAGACCCCATCACTTTTGGGGAAGGTGCTCACCCGGTTCTCCTTAATTCAAAGGAAACTTTGGGCTGCCCCATTGCATTTTTTTATAAAGGGCTTAACCGGACTGCAGAGATGCCAAACCTGAGCCCGATGGCTGCTGGGGTTTGGGCATTGGGCCCTTTAACGAGTCCCCCTGAGGCGAGTTTTCCCTAGGGTAAAAATTTACCCCCTAAATTTCCACCCAATTCTGCATTTTTAAACAACCTGTTGTGCAAATTTTTAAATCTGCAAAAAAATTCAAAAACCGGGAGGCTTTTCCCTTGTGGTGTACGGGAGTAATGCGGGGGCCCGGGCCCCAAAATCTTAAGAGCCTCGTATCAGGGCGCCCATTAGTTATAAAGGGGAGCCATTTTTGGGGGAAACCCCCCGGGTGGTGCCCCTCCTCCGGTTTTAAAAAACTCCCGGCTCTGTTTTCCTTCCTTCAAATCCTACCTTCTGGGGCAAAACTGTTTGGAAACTAGCTCCCGCTGATGGGGGGGGACGCTACAGTTTCATAGGCACCCCCTGTTGGGGGTTAGGTTTTGGGTCATGATATCCATTTTTGGGGCCCACAATTTGTGGAAGGTCCCTGGTTGAAAAAAAATTTATCATAATATTTCCCCTGGATGTAAATCCAAAAAAGGCCCCCAAAACCCCCCCGCTTGGTCCCCCGGGCCCTTTAGCACAAACCACCCTGTGGCGTCACATTCCCCCCCTCACCCACCCCCGGCGACCCCGGAAAGAGGAGCGTCTGTGGGGCCCATTTTTCTTTCTCCCGATGGAGGGGGTTACTGCTCCCCCCTTCCAGATCCCCCGTTTTATTTTTTGGGAAAGGGTTTGGAGAAGGCCCCGGGAAACGGGAATTGTGGGGGTTTCCCCCCACCGGGCGCCAAACGCTCCGGGGCTGGGGCTGTTTTAAGCACATGTATCCTCCTCCGGGGGCCCTCGGGATGATTTTGGTGCAAAACATGGGGGAGGTATAAAAGGCAGTTTCCGGGCGAGCGGACGGGGGAGCTGCTTAAAACATTCCCCGGGGAAACCCAGATCCCCCCAAATCACCAAGTTATCACCAGTCTCCCGGGATCCACCCCGGAGCATGCCACACAGGGGGCCCCCCAAGACAGAAAAACTGAGGGGCCCCAGAAGGTCCCCACCAACGGTGAGAAATTTTAACAAACTCGTCTTGAAATGGCCCCTCCGGCCGGCTTTTCTGTTTCTGGCCCGGGGGGCCCCGTCATGGCTCACGTACAACACTCGCACCGTTTTTTTCCCCACTAAGGAGCATGAAATGAACCCCGGCTGCAAAAATCCTACGGAAGAAATAACCGGGGGCAGGCGCGACTGTCCTGCTAAAAAAAATCCCCCGAACCCCCACGGGGCCCACAGTCCTTCTCCTGAATTTTTAAATTCCACAAACATCCTGGGTGAGATTTTCCAACTTTTCCTACCCGGGCTCTGGTTTCCTTTCCCACCCGGGTTTGGGGGCCCCATCGTTGGCGCCCCCCCAAGTCCGGGCCACCGGGAACCTGTAACCACCCTGACCAAAGGCCAAAGGGCTTTTAGGGCCCGGGTCATCATGGTTTTTCCAGGAAGGACGCCATGGACTCGTCCTTTAAAACAAAAAGCAAAAATTTTAAAGGGAACCAAGCGGTTTAACCCACAACCCACCCGAGGACGACCCCCCTGACCCTGTTAGGGAGGCCCTCCACCCCCAAATTTCCCAAACCCGGGGGCCCACCCCGGCTATGTAGGGAGGCGTCCCCCACCCCCAATCCCATAAAGAGGATCCCCCAAAGACCCTATGTACAGAGGAGTCCCCCACCCCCAAAACCAAACGAGGACAACCACCAGACCCAAAGTACAGAGGAGTCCACCACCCCCAAGACCAAACGAGGACAACCACCACACCCTATGTAAAAGAGGCGCCCTTTCCCCATCCCCAATACCCATCCGAGGAGCCCGC
>JAODAL010048435.1:0-29029 GCA_025379985.1 Phyllomedusa bahiana | reverse complement strand
ACAATGACAATTCAATCCCAAAAGAGACATACTGCACTCTAGATATTTATGGTCTTGCCTCAGAATCCAGATGCCTGCATCAGAGGACCAAATTGTGATGTGACTGGGACCTAATTTGTCTTTAAAGGTGTTGTCTCACTACTAGGATTGCTTTTTATGTTAATGAGGTTGAAAAAACTAGTCACTGTGCAATATATGGCCATTAACAGTGTCCAACATATTCTGAGATATCCTGTCTTGTATGGGCTGCATCAGCTCCTCATCTCGCTATAGCTACAGACCTGTTTGATCTATCCTGATAGGCTGCCAGCACTGTTTGCTATAGTTACAGACCTGGCTTCTACGGCAGCCTAATGGAAGCCAGTAAACACGCCCCTGAATTCAAAGTGAAACCAAGAAAACGGGACTGAGGTCAGATGAATCAATGTAATGAGACAACCCCTTTAAGTGTTCTTAAAATAGTTTAATAAGCTATAACTGAAACAAAGTTTGATTGGACCTCATTAGCTGCGCAGAACTAGAAAACTTTGTTACTGCAATTGGTTTTAAGACAGTGATTGTGTATGTAGCCACCTCTACAAGAATCTGGAACAGGCTAGTCTCCTCCCCAGGTCATTGATGCCACCCCCTTTGCCATTGTCAAATATGACATGCATCTAATGTATCAGAAATTCTATTTTTATAAGCCTAGCAAGTCTTCTGATTAATCTTTTGCTTTGCTATAGATAACAAAATGATCTCTGAGAGCCTATCCCTGGAACTACCACTGTTTAAAATATGTAAAATCTTTACACAAGCTATAAGATTGCTACTTTTAGGCACAGCAGTTTCCTGGTTAGTTGTGCATAAACTATATACTAGTATCATTCATTGCCTTGGAGGCTTGTCTGCATTGGCCACACCTACCAGTCCCCAAAATCTTATAAATGGATATTTCCATATTAAAATCTACTATGCATCTTATGAAGCTGTTGGTAAACAAAATTATTTTTATAGTCCTAACACAATTGTGGTGTCTCCCCATCCCCTCTTTACTACAGATTGTACTGGATGCTTCATTATGATCCTCGTTCTGAATGGGACATTGTTAAGCACTTTCATTATTGATACAGGATCCTGTTCTATTAGGCAGATTAATGTATAATGGGCTCTGTTTAATAGCAGTTGTAAAGAAAGGAAAGGTCTTGCTGCTGCTTCTTAATGAGATATCCACATTTACAGTATATTGAGTCAACATGATGGGAATTGGAGCACAGTTCTAGAGGCAGCAAAAGTAGCAGTTCTACCTAGGCCTTGCTACCTGAAGGTTCTCAAAAGTCTATCAGTAACATGGGATACAGAGTTTTTAATAAATGATTATAGAATCTGTGACTGGTTTGAGACCTCTGGTTACTGGTCTACACCCTTTACTAGTGAATCCATTTATTGACCTTTTTCTACTTGGAGACTGCAACCTAATTTCCATTTATCACTTACCCTTTTATTATATGAACCTTTCAATATTGTTTAAATTGTGGCTAGAAATCAGGCTTCACACATATATATGCTTGTAATATAACGGATACGGATTTGCTGATATTGGCCTTACCATAAATCAGGTGTAATAACCAGATGCTTTAAGGCAGTAGTACTAATAACTCTGCTCCTAATTAATGACATACTGTAAAGTCCCTGCTCAAATAGAGAATCTGCACTTTTTACAGAAATTTGTAATGTCCGTCATATCATTATTAAATTACCACTGTTAGTTATTGGTTCTTTTGCCATAATCTCATTCATTCTTTCACTCTTCCTTAGTCTCTGCCATAATCATATGGGGTGTCTGTAATAAAGTCTTTTTAGCAATCTATTATCTCATTCTGAACATGTTCCCTTTATGACCAAATATAAATATGTGCCAACAAGGCAAGAAAGGAATATGGAACATATTTGGACAGAAGACACTCAGAATCCAGCTCCATTGATCCCCAATGTTATGCCCACAGTCATTTATGTACTCTATTAAAGGGGTGTTCCCATCTCTAGACATTTATGGCATATCGATAGGCTAGGCAAAAAATGTCTGATAGGTGTGGGACTCACTTCTAGGACCCACACCTACCTTGAAACTCCATATTGACAGGAAAGGAGGTCATGCTTGCATGGCACTCTGGTTATTTAAATGGGGATTCTGAGCACACTGCCCAGGTGTATTGGGAAATCCCTCAAAACAGAAGGGTTGGTACTGCACAAGCGCAACTTGCTCTTTGTTCTACACAGTGATTTAAGTAACACCCCTTTAACCATATTTATACTTTTAGGCCATTTTTCAAAAGTAAGCATAAAATGCTGCTAATCTATATCCAAGAAGTCCTATCATCTTAGTATGAAACTCTTTCAGTATCACCAGACTTAATGACAGACTTTGTTATTAGGTACATCTATTATAATTTTAAATATTCTTAGTCATCCTTTTTGGAGAAAAAAATGCATTTTCTGTATTACACAGTTTATGTAACTGACTAGCCTTGGTGTGATTCATTGGTTTAGTGTTCAGACAAAAGTGTTGAGTTAATGCAAATGGGGAGCTTGAATAATCAATAAAGGCCATCTGCAACTTCCCCCTGACTTGCATTAGCAGAATGTCAAAAATACAATGTGTCCATTCTTACCTGACCAGCCATTTCATTATGGACTCCAATTTTTTTATGATTCATGTTCAATACACTATTGTAACACGCCATCAAAACCTCTGATTTACAGAAGTGCACCACTGTGTGGCTGAATATGACACAAAAACTCACTTGTTTATAGTTTTTAACAAATGCATTTCTGTACTTTGTTCCAATCACATATACATTTTAAACATTAACATTGATTTAGCAAAAATGTAAACACATAACCCATGTCTCATGCAGTCCAATGCTTTAATTTGCTATACTAAGTGACTAAGTTGAGGGATGAGGTAGTGGAACAGCTCCTCATGCCTGGTCCCTCATGCTTGACAAAGGAGGCCTGTCCTCAGAAACGTAGCAGGTGTGTTGCTTCATACAGTAAGGAAGCATCCACATGGAGTCGCAGCTTGTCAAAGAAAGAGGACTTTTAAACTCCATTTGCAATGCTCATAAAGGACGCATTGGATTTCATGTTGTGTATAACTTTTTGCAATGTAAATGTTTAAGATGGCTAGGTGATGAGATTAAAACAAGAAAATAAAGAAGTTCAGTAGTGAAAAATTCTAAACAAGTGAGTTTGTATCAATGCGGCATTGATATATATATCGAAAGCTGCACTGGGGCATTTGGAGACTCTGGAACTGCTGCATTCACATAACCTGTGCTGAATATATTCTAATGTGCAGATATTAATGTGCATGATGTGAATATAGCATAAACCACTCCCAAAAGAGTATCAGAAAATCTATATACAAATTTTTTGCTAAACCTTGTCCTTTAACACCACACATCTTGGTATACATTGAGCCTAGAGAAGATGTAACAGGGACACATCACCGTCACGTCAAAGATGTCATTGTATTTTCTGTATACTATTTTATTCTTTTGTAATCTATTTTTTTTCTTCAAAAGGGAGATTTTCAGGTAAGTGGAATAGGAACATTCTTTAGTAGAGGGTAATATTCATTCTTCCCTTTGCACAGATCGAATTTCAAACAATAATGTTAGAGCTAAGTTTGGAGGTGAGCAACTTGTGCAGTTGACTTGCTCTATCTTGCTGAACGGGATGCTGCTAATGGCCTGGTACCTAAAGCTGTTGCCCAACACAAACCTATTAATTGTATAGCTTAGATTCAAGATTACTCTATATTTGGAGTTTTGCTTTGCCCCCTTTATGATGGTGTTATTTGTGTGCTATATGGCGAAATGTGCATTGAATGACACAGCTACCTATGCACTTCACAGGTTTCAATGTGAAGTGATGACAAAATTGCAGAAAAATATTTGGACAATGTATAGCGCTGATATTTGGACAGTATTGAGATGTGACCTCAGTAGCTACCAATTGCTGGAGTGTTTTTATTTTTGCAGATATGCCTTTTACTGTGTCCTTTGATTCTTTGATTTAGCCATTGATACATTAATGCTGGGATCTCTTGTGTGTGGGCATCACATAACATTATAAAATATTACAATGTCTGTCTACACTCCTATGTTTTGAGTATATTTCTACAGCCTCTTACTCAGATGTTCTCAAATCCTTAATCATTCCAATTATTTTTCTGAATGACCTGTTCTGCCTTGATTATAATTGATTTGCCTTTAACTTAATGAACAGCCTTTTCCTAATGAGTTTTGAAATCTATATTATACTATAACACTTTATAGTTACCTCTCCATTTTTCCACCTGCAGAACTGTAACTGTTAGTCACAAAGTTCCCCTGTACTACTTTAATGTGTTGTATGTTCCAGTGTGTCTTTTATCTTCCCATTTGCATCTAACTGTTGAGATTGATTATTGTTTCACTTTCATTGATTTCATGCCATCTCTAGTCTTCTCTTCTCCACCCCAATTCAATCAATAAGTAACATATCGAATATCTGAAAATGACCAATGAAGATGGGTTAATGTTGGTTTGATTTTCTTTATTGTTGAGGGTGGCAAAAAAGTAGACATTGCCATTAATGTTCTCTGATTTATGGTCATCTCAAAGAATGTTGATTGTCTTGAATTTTCTTCATTTTTCTTAGACCTCTTCTCAGTGGCTGGGCTAAATGTTCTGCATCAGTGAACTTCCTGCAATACAGGATCTGTTAATTTGAGCATTCTTTTTATACCCGGGTTTTATAGCAGGCTAAAAGTCTGCAATATTTACAAGATCTGTGAAGTAAAGGATGCCTTTCTGATGTGCCTTTTGTGTCACTGACACTCACATCTGGTCACTAAATAGAAGACACTTTTATTTGAGTTGGGGGAATCCGCTTCCTGATCTCAGCTCCTTCCTTTTTTGTTTATTCTTCAAACAACCTAAAATCTGTCATTCTCTCGCTGCTGGCTTTATATTTCACACATATTCCCCCAACTTTACATGAAAAGAAATTCTCTCAAACATTTGAAGTTGCAAAATGCATTTTTTTTCCCACGCAGCTATTTAATGATTGCGTCAAATAAACTTTTATTTTCTAAATCTTTTGTTATAACTCACTCGACTTTATGAATCAGCGGAAGCTTTTCAATTATATACCGAAAAATGCAACATTTGACTGATTTAAGCACTCTGGATCACTGCCACACTAATTTTCAGATTCCAATATAAGAGATAATGAAGTAAAACAATTTGTAGAAAATACACGCTTTATGCTGCAATGCATTGTCAGAAGAAGAGGATTCTAGAAGGCTCAAGATTAAAGATTATTTTATAGTCTATGGAACGCGCCGGGGCAAGATTAGCGTTGGAAAAAGTGGATGTGTACATTTTAATGTGTAAACAAATAGCATTTCTTGTGTTATGAGTTAAATGTATTTTACATCAGATGATGACTATCAATTCTCAGGGACTGTATTTTACCACTGCTTGTAGAAAAAAATAAAAAAAAACTTTGCTTTAATAATGAGTAGAAAATAGCCGTAAATTTGATCTTTATCTACACTTATCCCCTCTCATTGTCAGTTTCTTGGTTATGCATTTAAGTCTTCTTACCTATGTATTTGTCTAAACTTATCGATATAACAATAGATTTAAATCATTTAATTTATTGCAGTATACATTTCTTTTAAAACTTCAAAATGAAGAGATTATTTTATCAAAATGTTTTTACTGGTATGCCATTTCTTAGCATGTCATTTTTTTTCTCCTTTATTTCCTGAAGTGAGATGTAGCCATTGTTTCAGTGATTCATTAAAATCTACATTTCCCTTGATGTAGCAAAACTTCTTTATCTAAGTGTAGCCACTGCCTCTCTGGCTCTTCCTTGTCCAGAAGATTTGTCCAGCATCTATATTAACCCCTTAAGCCAAAACGCCAGTACTTAATGACCAGCGCTTTTTTTTTTTTCGCCTCCTTGCATTTCAACAGTCGTAGCTTTTTATTTTTTTCAATGACTCAATTGAATGGGGACACGTTTTTTTTTTAGGACAACTTGTACTTTTTGGAGGAATAGTTTAAGTTCACTTATAAATTATTGCAGATTTTTTTTCAATTTCTTTTGTTTTTTTAATTTCTTTTTACACCATTCACATTTCACACTTAATAACTTGTTAGATTAATTCTGCAGGTTATTACAGTCATGTGGATAACTCATTTGTGTAGGTCTTTTTTGTGTGTAATGTATGCACAATTTTTTTTTATTAAATATTTTTTTTTTTTTTTTTTCATTTTTTGTTTTTTAGTTTTTTTAAATTTAATGAAGGGAAAAAATGTTTTTTAATTTTTTTTACACTTAGAAAGTTTTTCAATTCATATATGTAATATAATAAGCTGTGTACTTTGACCAGGAGCAATCAGGGCGCACACAGTGTGCCCTGTCACTGGGTTCCCCTTACAGCCCTGGGGCAACTTTAGGTCCCCAGTGCTGACTTTGCAGCTATTTCCAGGGTTGTTGGGTATCGTTAGGCCGATCACCGCAGAGCAGGGGAAACCCCTTTTGATTTTTTGGGGTCACTGACCACGCAATAAAAGGGGTTGGGCGGGGGGAGTTGGGATTCGATGTTGCAGCGAGTAAAAAGGTAGTGTGCAGTGAAGTCCTGAAGCTGATGTCAAAGCAGTGGGTGGTCATTAAGAAGTTAAATTCATTCATTTTAATTTCTCAAAAAAATCCCCCAAAATTTTTTTGTGACTTTTAAAAATGGTATAAAATTTAACACGAGGAGATCACTTCAGACGTCCCTAAAGCACAAAAGTAATCGCCTTGTGGGTTGTGGTCTGTATTATGAAAATTTAGGCAAAAAAAATTTGGGGTTTTAAAGATGAAATAAATGAAAAAAATTTTTTGGGTGCTGGTAAATCTTTTATATTTCTTTTTAAAAAAGGGTTAAAAAACCCCCAATCCAGCTTGAGCTTTATGAGCCCTTATCACTTAATTTCTGTCCAAGTTCTATTACCAAAAATTTAGTAATCTAGCAAAATTTTTGATTGCTTTTACCATTTGGGGAGATGCCAAATTTTTCCCTAGTTATGGGCCCTTGCTTTTTCCTATTATGACCCTGGCTTGATGGGAAATTTGCATGAACTCTGTTATGTAACTTGGCTAATTGGTTTTTAAAGGACTAATCAGGGCTCAATTTGGCACTCGGTTTAAAAGCAGAGTCACTTTTTGCTGAAAGCATACCCATGATGGATGTACATGTCATCACTATCACAGGAATGTGGAAGGGGGGACACTTTTTTCTGATCACAATTTGTGCGGTAATTATGTAATGTGAATAAATGTACAAATTGTCTTTAAAGAGGTTGTGTGAAAAAAAAAAATATTTTTTTTAGTGCGTAAAACTAAAGATCACGTAAATCTAAGTACAATCCAGCCTGGGGAACAAAATTACGACATTGTTATATCACTTTATCACCTATTGATCTTCCTCATGGGCGGGGGCTCAGTTGCTAGAAAAATTTCTCCCCGTTGAGTATGTTTATTATGTATCCCCACTAAATGTTAAGTTTAAATGTGGTCGCCCCTTTTTTCCTGCAGAGCAGTTTCTTGCACGCCCAATTTTTTGTGAGCCAAAACCCCATTCAAAAAATCACACCCCTCCCCCTAATATGTAAAGGGGTCTGGAAAGGGAAAGCTAAATTGGGGTTTTGCCATCACCCCGCTTTCCCGAACTGTTGGATGGTCTATTCGCATGGAGAGTTTGGGGGATACTGCCAAAAATGTGCCCCCAAAAGGTAGGTAACTGGTGCCCCATTTGAACCCTGTAGCCAGGTAGCAAAACCCCGTAGCCCCGGTGTTCTCCGTAGCCAGGGGAATGCCCCTTCTAGCCCGGTAGCTGTCCCCTTTTAGCCAGAAGTGCCCCTTACACCAGGCAGTGCCCCCCAAAAGCCCGGCGTTTTCCCCCAATAGCCAGGGGTTTTGGGGGTGCCCCTTAAATGGCAGTGCCCCCAATAGCAGGTGGGGAATTACAGCCCGGTAGTGCCTCCAAAAGCAGGTGTGTTCATTAGAGGGAGTGCCCCCCATTTTCCAGGGGAGTGCCCCCAGTACCCCGATGTGCTCCCAATGTGGTGTGCCCCCTAGAGGTAGATCTCATTACCAAGTGTTCCCCCCTACCAGGTAGTGTTCCCAATGCCCCGGTAGATGCCCCCATAGCAGGAAGATGCCCCAGTAGCTAGGTAGATGCCCCCAGCCCCCTGTAGTGCCCTTTAGCCCGGTAGATGCCCCCTTTTTTCCGGTAGTGCCCCCATTAGCCCGGAATGCCCCCATTAGCCAGGCAGTGCCCCCTTGCAAGGGAAATGCCCAAATTGCAGAAAGATTACCCCCTTTTCCCGGTAGTGCCCCCTTAGCCAGGGAAATACCCCCAATAGCCCGGGAGATGCCCCCATTAGCCAAAACAGATTCCCCCTTTATCCGGTTGATGCCCCCTTTATCAGGTAGGGCCCCCTTTACCCAGGTTGATGCCCCTTTATCCAGGTAGATGGCCTCTATGCTAATAAAAAAAATAAAAAATCTATTAGCTCACCTGGTTCCTGCGTCCGGGGGATATTGGGCGGCGAAGTGCCGACCGAGGAGATCGTGTCGCGGGGGATTGGTACATCCTGGGTCCCCCCCCCTCGAGGTTAAACTTATGTACAGCGCACAGGGCGCTGTACTACAGGGGAGAAAACAGGGGGGGAATGATCCCCCCTACCTCCTCCCTGTAAAAAGAAGCTGCACGGGGTGTGCAGCTGCTGACTGAGTAGTGAGAATGCCAGGGGGTGGACGGGGGGGGGCCCCCCTCCTCTGGCTGGTGGTGCCCCGCCCCCCTTAGGGACGGCCCTAGGTGGCCCGGGAGCGGTTCAAACGTACTCCATTTGCCACTGGCCAGGAGGTTCGAAACTTCCCGGGGGGAGGAGGTGACCTTTTTGCGGGTAACCTCCCGCCCCAAAATGGGGGGTTGGCAACTATGCTCATACCACAAGCCTCTCAGGCTGACTGAGTACAGCCAGTCATTTATGTCAGTCGCCTAGCCCAAGAAGTAATAAATTGAGCCCTGTTCCCTGTAGGAAGGTTTCTGCAAGGAAAAAAGCTCAAGGGCCATTTTTCTTCTGATTATCCCTAACAAAACGGCAGATTTTAAAATTAAAGGTATTTTTGGCATTTTTTCATTTGACATGTGTTTATATTTGTTTTTTTTTTCCCCCGAAAACCCCCTTTAAGGGACAATGGCCCACATTTACTTTTGTGTTGCAAAATGGGCAAAAGTGGTGAATTTTTAGCCAATTTTTTCGCAGTGGGCCGGCTCGGCCCTGGGCCCCCGGGGGAAAGGGGGGAACCCCCGGGGGGCCCCCCCCGACCCGGGCCGGGGGGGCCCCCGGGAGGCGTTCCCGTCGCCCCCGGGGGGCCCCCCGGCCGGCATGGGGTCCCTGGACCCCCGGGGCCTGCGTCCCGAGCCCCTCAGAGACCGGGCGGGTTACCCGGGGAAACAAATTGCCCCCCCAAATGGGGGGGGGCTGCGCCGGGTTTGCCCAGGGGACCCAACAGCGCCACTAGCGCTGCGCTCCGCTGCTCCCCTGGCGGGGTGAAGAAACGGGGCCCCTTCAGCCTGGGGGCCCCGGCCCCCTACTGCTGACGTAGGCGGCGCTGGTAAAGTCATTCCCACCGCGCCGCCTATGGGGGGGGAAAGTACGGGCTGGGAAAGGCCGGGCCCGGAGCGGGAGCCCGGCCAGGTAAGTAAATTTTTGTTGTTTTTTTTTTTAAATTTTACCCACGGGGGCCCCTGGCTACAAAAAGGGGGGCCCGGGACTACTAGGGGGGGCCTGGTTACAAAAAGGGGGGCCCTATTTACTAGGGAGCCCGGGCTAAAAAAAGGGGGGCCCCGGGACTACTGGGGGGGCCCTGGCTACAAAAAGGGGGGGGCCCCGACTATTAGGGGGGGCCGGGTTAAAAAAAAAGGGGGGCCCTGGCTAAAAAAGGGGGGCCCCTGACTACAAAAAGGGGGCCCCTTGGCTAAAAAAAGGGGGCCCCCCCTGGATAAAAAAAGGGGGGCCCTGACAAATAGGGGGGCCCCGATATAGGGGGGGCCTGGCTCCCAAGGGGGGGGGGCCCCTGGTTTACAAAAGGGGGCCCTGGTTTCCCAAAAGGGGGGGCCCTGGCTACAAAAAAGGGGGCCCTTTTGGTAAAAAAAAGGGGGGCCCGGGGCTACAAAAAGGGGGGCCTGACTACTAGGAGGGGGGCCGGGCCCTACTAGGGGGGGCCTTTGGTAAAAAAAGGGGGGCCCCTTGGTTTACAAAAGGGGGCTCCCTGGCTACAAAGGACCCCCTTTTGGCTACAAAAAGGGGGCCCTGCTATTTAGGGGGCCCCCGGGGTAACTACTTTGGGGGGCCCCTGGCTACCAACATGGGGGGCCCTCCCCTAAAAAGGGGGCCTGGTACCTACGGGGGGGCCCTGACCCCCAAAAGGGGGGCCCTGGCTTTTCCTACGGGGGGGGCCCTGCTACAAGGGGGGTTCTGGAAACCTACAGGGGGCCATGACTACTGGGGGGGCCCTGGTAAAAGGGGGGGGCCCTTGTTTACCTACATGGGGGGCCCTGGTTTAAAAAAGGGGGGGGCCCTGGTCCCAAGGGGGGGCCTGATCTGAGGGGACCCCTGCTATTTGAGGGGACCCCAGTTTTATAGAGGGGGGGCCCTGTCTACTAGAGGGGGCCCTGGACAAAGAGGGGGGGCCCCTGGCAAACCAAAAGGGGGGGCCCGGGTTTAAAAAAAAGGGGGCCCCGGGCCCTTAAAAGGGGGTCCTAAATTTCCTTCATGGGGGGCCCTCTCTCCCAAAGGGAGGGGGGTTTAACTATAGGGGGGCCCCTGACTAAAGTGGGGGTCCTGGCTACAAAAGGGGCAGGGGCCCTGGCAAATTGGGGGGGGTTTTCTGGCTATTTGGGGGGGGCCCTTTTGGATTTCTGGGGGGGGGCGCTGACTACTAGGGGGGGGCCCCTTTTGGCAAACCTATAGGGGGCCGACTCCCAAGGGGGGGGGCCCGGGCAAAACTACAGGGGGGGGGACTTTTTACAATTGGGGCCTGATTTATTTAAGGGGGGGGGCCCTGGCATATCTCCCGGGGGGGCCTGATTCCAAGGGGGCCCCTTGCTCCCCAAACATGGGAGGGCCCCTTGGCAGTTAAGGGGGCCCGACTAAAAAGGGGGCCCCCCTTTGACAAAAAGGGGGCCCTGATACCTACGGGGTGGCCCTAAACTACTAAAGGGGGCCCCTGGCTCCAAAATTACTAAGGGGGCCCCTAAATCCTAAAACAGTAGTTTAAAGGGGGGGCCCCTTTGGACTTCCTGCACACTAGCAAAAGGGGGCCCCAAAAATCCCTGTTTTTACTACCTAAAGGAGACCCCTAACTGTATATTCCCTAAAGGAGGCCCCTCAATGTTTTTTGAAAACCTAAAGGGGCCCCAAAATTCCTGTATACTACAAAGGGGGGACCCCAAACTGTATATTTACCAAAAGGAGCCCCAAAACTGTATAGTACCTAAAGGAAAACCCCTAATTTCCCTGTAACTCCCTAAAGGGGGTCCCCAAACTGCTTGGCCTATATAAGGGGGAACCCAAACCCTTACCAAAAGCTTACCTTAGGGGGGGAAACCACCTACCTTTAACCCCAAAAAGGGGGTAAAAATTTGGGGCTTAAAAAAAACCTTTCCCTACAGCCTAATAACGGGGGGTCCCCCAACCTAATGTAGCCCATCAATTTTGCATAACTTTTCCCTGCTTATTCTCCCTGCTTATTATTTTCCTACCCCCCCATGGCTGGAAACCCCCAAAACCAAACCTGGGGGGGCCTTAAAAAATTTTATCCAGGGGGGGGCCAAAACCCCCCTTAATGGGGGCCTTTTGGGTTACGGGGGCCTCTCCCCCAAAAAACCCCCCTTAGGTTACTAGGCCTTTTGGGTTATGGCTATGTACCGCCTGCCCCCCTGGGAAGTTTTTTAAAAAGGGGGGAATAGGTAAAAAAAAGGGCGGGAAAAATTTGAGGATTCAAAGATTTTTGTGTTTAATTTCGGCCCAGGATGAGTGGGGGCCCGGGGCCCAAAAGTCCTAATGGGGGGTGGGGAAAAACGGATGCGGGAAGGAAAAAGGGGAAAAAAAGAACAAAATCAAGGGGAAGGAAAAAGGGGACCCTCAGTTAGGACGTCTCCGGGGTGGGTCCCCTTTTTAGGGATTATTTTTTTTTTGAAATTGTAAATTGACCTTGCTGGTGTCTGACCTCTATGTGGTCTCTATTTTGGTGGTGTTTGTGGGGTTTCATGTGCCCCTAAATTGAAAGGGGGTTGAAGAGTGAGGGAACACCCGACCCTGTGATAGGGGTTTAGACTTTTACTTTCTTGCTGGGGGTTTATTTTAGAAAGGGGGTTTTTGGGGGCCCGTGCCAAGGGGGAAAATGGGGGGGATTTTGTTTGTGGGGTGGAGGGGGTTTTGTATGTGGGTGAGGGGGTTATTGTATGTCGGGGGAGGGGGTATTTGTTTTTGGGGGGGAGGGGGATATTGTATGTGGGTGGAGGGGGGGTTGTTTTATGTGGGGGGGGGGGGGATATTGTATGTGGGGGGGGAGGGGGATTTTGTATGTGGGTGGAGGGGGATAGTGTATGTGGGTGGGAGGGGGTTGTGTATGTGGGTGGGGGGGTTTTTGTATGTGGGTGGAGGGGGAAAATTGTTTGGGGGGTGGGGGGGGGATTTTTGAAAGTGGGTGGAAAGGGGGGGTATTGTATGTGGGTGGAGGGGGATATTGTATTTGGGTTTAGGGGGGGTATTGTTTGGGGGGGGGAGGGGGGGGGGTATTGTATGGGGTTGGGGGGGGATAGGGGTATGGGGGGGGAGGGGGGAAAAGTGTTGTGGGGGGGGGGGGATAGTGGTTTTGTGGGTGGAGGGGGGTATTGGATGTGGGTGGGGGAAGGGGTTTGTGTATTTGGGGGTGGAGGGGGTATTGTAGTGGGTTTGGGGGGGGATTTTTGTATGGGGTGGGAGGGGGGTAATTTATTGTGGGGGAGGGGGGGTAGTGTAAATTTGGGGGGGAGGAGGGGGCATTGTGTATGTGGGTTGTGGGGGGATATTGTATTTTGGGGGGGAGGGGGGTTTTTGTTTTTGGGGTTTGGGGGGGGATATTGTATGTGGGGGGGAGGGGGAAAAGTGTATGTTGGGGGGGAGGGGGATAGTGTTATTTTGGGTGGGGGGGGGATTGTGTATGCGGGGCGGAGGGGGATTGTGTAGTGGGGTGGAGGGGGTTGTTTTTTTGGGGGGGGGAGGGGGATGGGGGGAGTGTATGCGGGGTTGAGGGGGGTTGGTAAAGCGGGGGGGGAGGGGGAAAATTTGTATGGGGGTGGAGGGGGATTTTGTTGGGGGGTGGGGGGGGATATTGTATGCGGGTGGAGGGGGATATTGGGATGGGGTTGAGGGGGAAAAATTTTTATGCGGGGGGGGGGGGATTTTGGGATGTGGGTGGGGGGGGGATGTTGTTTTGGGGGTGGAGGGGGATGTTGTTTTTCGGGTGGAGGGGGAGTTGTTTTGCGGGGTGGTGGTGGGGTTTGTTGTTTGGGGGGGGTGGAGGGGGATATTGTATGCGGGTGGTGGAGGGGGATATTGTATGCGGGTGGTGGAGGGGGATGTTGTATGCGGGTGGTGGAGGGGGATGTTGTATGTGGGTGGTGGAGGGGGATGTTGTATGTGGGGGGTGGAGGGGGGTGTTGTATGTGGGTTTGGGGGAGGGGGATTTGTTATGTGGGGGGGGTGGAGGGGGATGTTGGGATGTGGGGGGGGTGGAGGGGGTTGTTGTATGTGGGTGGTGGAGGGGGGATGGGGGTTTTTGGGTGGGGGTGGGGGGGGGATGGTGTATGTGGGTTTGGGGGAGGGGGATTTTGGGGGTTTTTTTGGGTTTTTGGGGGGTGGGGGAAAAAGTTTTGTGGGGGGGTGGTGGAGGGGGAAAGTTTTATGTGGGTGGTGGAGGGGGATGTTGTTTTTGGGGGGGGTGGAGGGGGGGGGTGGGGGTATGTGGGTGGTTGGGGGGGGATGTGGGAGGGGGGTGGTTTGGGGGGGGAAAGTTGTAAAAAAAGGGGGGTGGAGGGGGACGTTGTATGTGGGTGGTGGAGGGGGACGTTGTATGTGGGTGGTGGAGGGGGACGTTGTATGTGGGTGGTGGGGGGGGACGTTGTATGTGGGTGGAGGGGATATTGTATTTTGGGTGGAGGGGGTTATTTTATGTGGGTGGAGGGGGTTTTGGATTGGGGGTAATTAGCCCCGTGTCTATGTATGTTAGAATGAAAAATGTGTGATCACTTGCTATTGTATAACCAACAGCTCTGTTTTTACAGTATTATGTGGTAAAGGGGGCCCCGGTTTATGTCCGGAGGCCGGAAATTTTTTATGTACATCGGTGGGCCCCCCAAGTCTTTCCCCTGTGGGCCCAGCCCCCCAGTCCGACACTGGAGCAGTCACATTTTCGGGGGTTTTGATACTTTTTTTGACCTCTTCAACATGAGCGTGTGGCTTTGTGAAGTGGGTGTGGCAATGCAATAAACAACATGAAGCAAAAATGTGCCAAACTTCTACCATAAAAAATACAATAATGAATAGTCTGGAAAGCGGAAAAAGTTTTAAAGATGCAGGAATGTATCAACAGCATAACCATTGGAATTGGACTTTTTTTGACTAACGTTTGACAAAATGAAAATTATGGACCAAATTTTGTTTTTTTAATCCGAAATTTTTTTATATACAGTTAAAAACACAAGTTGCATACCTATATAAAAAAGAACATATGCATGTTTTTTCTCATATCTGACATGAAATTAAAATAAACAGGGACCTTTTGGTCAATTAGGATTACCAAAAATGATTTTTTTGCCAAAGCCGTAAGAGAGGAGAATTTTTTAAGGCTTTTTTTTTTTTTATTGCTGCAAAGTCAAAATTTTATAACATTTCATTAGTATTTGTAGCATGCCTTAAACTGTTGACTTGGGTCAAACGTTTTGGATTTTCCTTCCCAAACTTCTCAAGCTTCTTCTGGTAGGAATTTTGGCCCTTGTTTCCCGTCAGAAATAGTGTAAACGAGCCATGTTTTAGGTTGTCTTGCACCCGCCTTTTCGCTTTGCCCTCGGGCTTTGTGTGGGGACTCCAAAACATTGCTTGGGTTTTCCTTTTTGCCACTTTTTAGCCGTGTGTCAGTTGTTCAGTTCATTGTCCATTTGTAAGGGCCCTTTTCTGCCCAACTTTAATTCCTGGTTTTGTCTTGAGATGTTGATTCGTGCTGTCCTAACCTCTACCTCTTGTTGCCATCTATTTTGTGAAGTGCACCATCGCCCTGCGCCAAAACACACCATAACAGGTGCTGCCCCCCACAGATTTCACATTTGGGGGAATGGTTTTCTTACCCTTTCCCCAAGCTGTCCATTTTTCTTTCAAACTAAAAAAGGTCTTTAGGTAAAAACATTTAAAATTTTGGTTCGTCAGACCACGGAAATCCCAAAATTTGGGTCTTTGTTCCTTTGTGCAAATTACAAACATTTATTGGCTTTTATTTGTTTTTTTTGGATTTATGGTTTTTGCTAAGAAAGAGGGGCCTTTCAGCTCTTTAAACGTATCCTATCCTTGGATAATGATACATTCTTACAGTTTCCCCGTTTCTCAAAAGGTTTTTGCTTTTGTTCTTGGTTTGTATGCAATGTCAACTAAAGCCATTCATCGCTGAGACAAAACCTTCCTAAACGGTATTGGCTGACTTTTCCACTTGTTTGACTTGTTTAAAAATTGTTTGTAAGATGAACAAAGCATTTTAAGTATCAAAAAAGGAGATCCGACTTGTGAAGTCCAATTCTCTGATCCTTTGCTGATTTTTTAGTTTTTTCATGATGTTAATACAGAAGCGTGTGCTTTGGTGTGTTTTTTAAAATACATCCACAGCGTGTCTCAAACCCGGTTGTCAAAAAACCAAAATCAGAAGCTTCCAAAGACTGGCAAAATTTAAATGGGCGCCCCAAATTTTTTTAAAACAATTTGAAAAATTTTGTTCTGCGAAAGAAAAAAAAATGTCCTTAAAAATTCTTCTCCATATTGGGCATTTGAAAATTAAATTTTCTGGTTTTCCCCTTTTTGCCCAAAAAATGGAAAGGTTTTTTTTTCTGATGTCATGTAAATTTGTGGTAAAACATTTTTTTTATTTTGTAGTAAACTTCTGGTTTCAAAGTCTTTTATTATGGGCATTATGTATATAAAAGTAATATGCATGCAATGTTATATGCTTTTTATATACATATATATTTTTAAATATATATTTATTATTATAATATTATATTATTTTTTTATAATATATATTGGGGTGTGTGAAAAAAGTAAAAAATGCGCACTTTTTCTCAAAAAACCTTAAAAAAGGGGTGCCGGGGGAAAAAGCCCTGACAAAATGGGAAATATAAAAAGGGGAAGAATCCAAGATTCCTTGTTATAAGAAGCCCTTTTTTTCCCCCGAACTTGAAAACTTTTTCAACCCAAAATGGAGTCTTTCTCAAGAAGGGGTTTATACGAAAAGTAGAGGGTATAAAAACCCAAAAAAAGTGATTGAAAACCCCATTATTAACAATAAATGACAAAAATTTATTTGCCGTACAATTAAAAAATAAAACATGTGTATATATGTAAATTAAAATATTTTATAACTATATGTAAAATTAAATATATTATTATATTATATATTAAAAATTTTATAATAATTTATTATTATAAAATAATTATTATATTTATATATATAATTATTATTTAATATAATATATATATATATATATTTTCTTTTGTAGGGCTGCTTTTTCCCTATTCTTAATAAAATCACTAAAAATATTATCACGTTTTTTTCTTCTAGTTTGGGTACTGGTTTTTTTGAAAAACTTAAGATGTCTCGGGTTTCCCGTAGGGGAAAATTCACTTGACCTCAAGAACACAGAAAAAAAAAAAGGGTTTAAAGGGACGAAAGCCAGTACCAATTGAGGAAAGAAGAGCTATTCTGAAAGGTATGGAACTGATGTTTTTAAAGAAAATTAACAAATAAAAAAGGGCACCAAAGGGCCCATTTTGTCTGAATAAAGTGAAAACCTAATGGCATATATTGAACATTTTTGACATTTTCAGTATTGAAGTCAAAAAATGAGCATAGAAAACAGGCTTTAGTCATTTATTATCAGGCTATGTCTTGTGAGGAGCCCTGTTCTTTGTCCCTATTCCCCAAAGGGAAAATTATTGATCCTTGGGAGTTAACAAAGAAGTTTCAGATGTAATGACTACAAGAAGAGTTTTTGAATACAGTGCAATAATTAATACAGAACGTCTGTTGGAAAATAACTTTTTATTAAGTAAAGAAAACTATTTATTGGCGAAACTCTACATATGTCATTCAAATAGTTTAAAAAAAAAAAACAACTTAATAAGACACTAAGGGCGACATGTATGAACGGGGCTGCGAAGAAGTCTGTAATTTTTTAGCTCAAAAATCAGGGGCGCCCCGTTACATTTCTGAAATGCCCCCTGTAGCCCCTAAGGGATTAAAGGCGGAAGTGGACTTTTTTAATGCGCCTATTTTAGGGGGAATGCAGGAGGTGGCGCGCTAGAAAACCCTACGAACTATGATTTTTAGCTTCGTTACAGCAAATTTCCCGGGGCAATACTTTCAAAGTGTTATAATGAGCAGAATGTAAAGGTTGCTCTAAAATGCACTGTTTTTTGACCTGCTGTTTAAACGGGTTTTATAATCGGGGCATTCTATGCTATTTTAAAAGCGCATGAAAAATTTTTGGGATTTTAAAAAAAAATTTCTTTTAAGCCCTCCTAAGTGGTAATTTTAAAAATGGCCAAAAATATTATTAGGATTATTAAAAATAAAGAAAACAACAAAAAAAGAATATGTAATACTGACTTTGTTTGCTTAAAAAAGGTACTTTTTTCCTCTTAGAGCTTTGTATTTTGTGCACTACAGATCTTAAATCTCCTGCAGTCTTTTAAGGTAACGGCTCAAACAGAAACCTGATTGCCAAACCCCCCTGCTATAGGCCCCGGCCCAACCAAAACCAAAAAGTAGGTTGAACTCTTAAACTGATGTGAGAAAAACCCTTTTTAATTGGGGCTATTTTCGTTGTATACTTTGGGTTTTATATGCACAGCTGTCGAACACGTTGCCAGGCAGTTTCCTTTCGCATGGTGAAACGCCCGGCAAGGGTTAAACCATTAAAAGGGTCCACACACGGGGAGGTGCTGCGGGGAGCTCAGGATGCAGTCGGGGCCCTCTCCCGAAAAGGGGGTGTGCTCAGGCCAATAAAAGGGCCGGATGCCACACCAATCGTGGGGGGCGGTGCCCCGGGAAAAAAACCTTTTAGACTGGCCATTTTTCAAATTGACATGTCGTTTTGTCACTTTTTTAAATGTTTACCTTCCATGTGATTTTTAGGATTTGGTTTCTTGTGAAACCTTTGGTTTTACGCTAACAAAAATTTTGGTCCATATGATCCTTGTTTTTTGGGAAAATAAAAAATATTGTAAAAAAATTTCCCATTTTCAAAATTAAAAATAATGATGAAAAACATTGCCAGCACAAAATAGTTTTTCCAAATAGCCTTTTCTATTTTTACTTTTTGTTGGCTAATTTTTTAAAAGTCTTTTTATTTTTTTTGGGCATTTGGGGCTTTAATTTATTTGCAATTTTTTACATTTTCCCAAAAAAATTTTAAAACCCTTTTTTTTTAAAAGGGAACAGACGTATAAGGTTTTGTTATAGGGTGTTTTTTATTGGCAGTCCTTTACATGGCTGTCCTGGGGAGAAAGCAAGAACCCCTTTTTACACATCTAGAGAGTGAAAGACAAGGAGAACAAAACAAGCCAGCACGAAAGCCCCTTTGTTTCATTTTTACAAGCTCAGAAGGAAAAATGCAGGAGCCAATACAGCACAGGGTGGGTATCCGACGGGCTGAACAAATTTCAGGAGCTAATCACGTAAAGGGTTTTTATACTAAATGATTTAGGTAATGCAAACCAAATTTTAAAGGCTTATTTTTTACTGTCCCCTTATTATATTTTGATCTTTGTAGCAAGATAACCCCTTTAAACCATTGAACTACATCTTCCACCCAAAAACCAGAGGGGAAGAATGTCATTTCCCAAAAGCTTTTGGACATTTTTTCGGTAGTTTTTGACGATTTTTTTATCAACAAAGTTGAAATCTGCAGGGTTTTTTTATGTTGATCCGTTTTTTTTCGATACCTATAATTTTATGTAAAAAATCTCGCAAAATCATTAAAACCCGCCATTTTCGCGCTTCCTGTCTTTTTGGGCGGCCAGCAAATCACTTAGAGAATAGGCAGGGTGAGGGTGTGGAGTCATGACTGGGATGTGAAGGGTTGCGTTTGGGCGGGAAAACAATCCCCTCTTTTTACATAAAAGTCCTTCCTGTTCAGATCATATGTGTCTGTTATCATAAGACAGGACGTGTCTGGGTTTCTCCCCAAACAGCTAAGCGAAACTTTTTCATTTTGTTCACACAGACAACATGCTTTAGCTTTGAACATTAGAATTAGATAGATTAAGTTTTGCTGTTTTTAGTTACTTAGGCGAGAATTTTAAAGGACTCTAGCCTATACAGCTGCGCGGAGGAGGAGGGGGGGGACTGCGGGCGAACACAGACAGACGGGCTTTTTAAAGGAGAGTGGATATTGTGCACCCCAACTTTTTTTTAAACCCGCATTGAAAGGGGTATTTTTTAACATTTTTTTGGCCATTTTTTTTTGGTGAAAAATTACTTAATGTTGTGCACCCTGTACTTATATTAAAAACAGATCTTTTCTAGTAACTGCAGTGTTTTTTGATGGGTGCAAAACTAATTTTTTTTATCCTATACATTTTAGATAGGTTTTTTTTTTCATTTTGGGGCCAGTCCACTTTGTTCTAAGCCACCTTGCACTAAATTTTGAATATAGAAATTTTTGTAGTCACCGCGGGTGATTAATAGGTGCAAAAAACCTTTTATATCCGATACATTTCAATAGGTGTTTTTTTCATTTTGGGCGCGTCCAGTTTGTTCATAGACCCCACCTTGAAATTTAAAATTTTTGAATACAGCAATTTTGTAGTCCCGGGGTGTATTAATAGGTGAAAAAAATACCTTTTTTTATCCGTTACATTTCAGAAGGTGTTTTTTTCACTTTGGCCAGTCCGCTTTGTTCATAGAGCCCCTTGCACTTAAATTTGAATACAGAAATTTTTGTAGTCCCGCAGGTGTATTGTGGTGCAAAAAATACCTTTTTTTTTCCGAAACATTTCAATATGTTTTTTTTACTTTGGGCAGTCCAGCTTTTTTCATAGACCCTTTTGCACTTAAATTTAAAAAACAAATTTGTCGTCCCGCAGGGTATGATAGGTGAAAAAAAATCCTTTTATTACCGTATAATTTCCGATAGGTTTTTTTTTCACTTTGGCGCAGTCCAGCTTTGTTAATAGACCCACATTGCACTTAAATTTGAATACAGAAATTTTTGTAGTACCGAGGGTATTATGTTTCAAAAAACCCCTTTTTTTATCCGATACTTTTTCAGATAGGTTTTTTTTTTTTTTTATTTTGGCGCAGTCCGCTTTGTTCATAACCCACCTTGCATTAAATTTGAATACAGCAATTTTGTCCACGGCGGGTGTATTGATAGGTGCAAAAAATACCTTTTATTATCCGTATAATTTCAGATAGGTGTTTATTTCACTTTGGCGACGGCCAGTTTTATTCAAGAGCCACCTTGCACTTAAATTAAAATACAGCAATTTTCAGTAGAGGTGTATTGATATTCAAAAAATGGTTTTATTATCCGTAACTTTTCAGATGGGTGTTTTTTTTACTTTGGCGCGGGGCCAGCTTTGTTCTTTAGAGCCACCTTTGCACTTAAATTTGAATACAGAAATTTTGTGTCCCCGGGGTGTATTGATGGGTGCAAAAAAATCCTTTTATTACCCAAAAATAGTTTCTAAATAGTTATTGCACGTAGTGGGGCCCCTAGTTTTTTCAAATGCCCGTTGTACGACAATTCGATCGAAAAAATTTTCTAGCAAATGTTTCTTTGTTATTTCTGCAAAAAACACAATTTCTCATTCGGTAATTCTGAATAGTTTTATTGGGCCGTTGAATCTCAGTTTTTGGGGAGATAGCGCCTTTTATGATTTTTGTTAAAAACATCAATTCCCAGTTTACTGGACAGTGAAAATCCCCGGGGCGAAGGAAGAACACTGTTGATTTTTTTTTATGGTTCTTCCACCAGACCCCATTTTTACAGGATTCGCAAAGAAAACATTTTTTTCTAATCATAGAGAAAATTTAAAGGGGTTTAAGAATTGCTTGATTTGCCCTTTTTTAATAAGAGCTTTCAAAAACTCTTTTCCTACCTTCTTAAATTTTTATCTTTTTGAACATGGAGCGAAATGCAGGGAAAGCGAGCAAAGAGGGGGGGTGGACCTGGAGGGGAGGGACGAGGAAGGTGCCCTTCCCCGTTGGCGGCAACACGATGCCAGCGGATCGTCGGTTTTCAGGACCCGCAGGCCTTCCCGCTGGGTCAGGGGCCCTTGGAATCTCATAACGAACAGCAAAGCCAAACTGTTCTTCATGGTTAAGCAACCGCATGCTGTGGGCCCCGGACGATATAGTCAATGTCCATTCAACAAAATGGTGGTTCAAAGATTCCTTTTTCCGGCAATTTTAATCTGTGGTCAGACAGGTTTAATGGTCATACTGTGGTACAGAACAGGTATAGTCAATGTCCAGTTCAACTAAATTGGTGTTTCAAAGACTCCTTTTTCAGGCACTTTTTAATCTGTGGGTCAGACAGGTTTGCAGCTCATGCTGTGGCCCAGGACAGGATAGTCTATGTCCATTCAACTAAATGGCGGTTAAAAAGACTCCTTTTCTGGCACTTTTTAAACCTGGGGTCATACGGGTTTTTGGGGCTCATGCTGTGGCCCAGGACAGGGAAAAGTCTATTTTCAGTTGTATACTTTGGGTGTTATATAGCACAGCTGTCAGAACACGTTCGGCCAGGCAGCCTTCCGTTCGCATGGTGCAACGCCCGGCAAGGGTTAAACCATCTGAACTGGGTCCACACACGGGGAGAGGTGCTGCTGGGAGCTCAGGAGTGACACCCTTGAAAGCCTCTCCCGACAAGGGGTGTGTCGCTCAGGCCAATCAGAGGGCCTGGATGCCACACCAATCAGCTGCTGGGGCGGTGTCCGGGAAAACCTTTTAGACTGGCCATTTTTCAAATCTGACATGTCGCTTTGTCACTTTTTAATGCTTTTACCTATCCATGTGATTTAGAGATTGGTTTCTTGTGAACCATTGTGCTTTACGCTAACAATAAATTTTGGTCCATATGATCCTTGTTTATTTGTGAAAAATATAAAAATATTGTGAAAAATTTGCCATTTTCAAATTGTAAAAATTAATGAGTGTAAAACAGTTGCACAGCACAAAATAGTTTCCAAATAGCCTTTTCTATTTGTCTACTTTATGTTGGCATAATTTTTTAAATGTCTTTTTATTTTTTTTGGGACATTAGGCGGCTTATAAATTTATTTAGCAATTTTTCACATGTTCCCAAAAATTGTAAACGCCTTTTTTTAGAAGGGAACAGACTGTATAAGGTTGTGTTATATGGGTGTTTTCTATCTGGCAGATCCTTCACATGGCTGTCGCTGGGAGAGAAGCATAGAACCTCTATTACACATCTCAGAGAGTGAAAGACAAGGAGAACATAAACACAGCCAGCACAGAAAGCCACTTTCAGTTTCATTTTCACACAGCTCAGAAGGAAAAGTGCAGAGAGCCAATCACAGCACAGGGTGTGTATCCTGACTAGGGCTGAACTAAATATCAGGCAGCTAATCACAGAAAAGGTGCTATACTAAATGATTTAGGTAATGCAAACCAATTGTAAAAGTGCTTATTTTTACTGTCCCCATTATTATATTTATGATCTTTGTAGCAAGATAACCCCTTTAACCATTGAACAGTACATCTTCCACCCAAAAACCAGATGGAAGAATGTGCATGTTCCACGTCTTTTGGACAGTTTTCGGTAGTGTTGAGCGATTATTATCGACAAAGTTGAAATCGGCATGGTTTTTATGTTGATCCGATTTTTGCGATCACGCTATAATTTATGTGAAAATCTGCGCATAATCTATTAATATCGCGCCATTTTCAGCGCTTCCTGTCATTTTGGCGGCCAGCAAATCAGCTTAGAGAATAGAGCAGGGTGAGCTGGGTGTGCAACGTCATGACTGGGATGTGTATGGTTGCGATTGGCTGGAAAAATCACATGACCTCGTTTTACATAGAAAAGTCCTTCCTGTTCATGATCAGTATGTGTCTGTGTATCATAAGAGCAGGCCCTTTGTGCTCGGTTTTCTCTCAAAACAGCTCAGCGAAACTGTTCTATTTGTTCACACAGACAACTATGCTTTTAGCTGTGAACATTAGAACTTAGGTAGATTAGAGATTTGCAGATTTTAGTTACTTAGGCTGAGAATTTTAAAGGAGCATCTAGCGCTATACAGCTGCGCGGGAGGAGGAGAGGGGGGACTGCAGGCGAACACAGACAGACAGAAAGGCTCTTTAAAGGAGAGTGGATATTGTGCAGCCCAATGTGTTTGACCCTGCATTGCAAGGGGGATTTATTAACACTTTTTTCCAGTTTTTTTGGGAAATATTACTTGGGGTGTTTGGGAGCCTGTAAAATTATATTAGGTACGATCTTTTTTAGTAATTCAGGTGTATTTGTAGGTGCAAAAATTAACTTTTATTATCCGTTAACATTTCAGATAGGTGCTTTTTTCAAATTTGGGGCAGTCTGCTTTGTTCATGAGCCACCTTGCACTTAAAATTTGATACAGCAATTTTGTCGTCACTGCAGGTGTATTGATAGGTGCAAAAAATACCTTTTATTATCCGTATACATTTCAGATAGGTGTTTATTTCACTTTGGCGACGGCCAGCTTTATTCATAGAGCCACCTTGCACTTAAATTTGAATACAGCAATTTTGTCGTCACAGTAGGTGTATTGATAGGTGCAAAAAATACCTTTTATTATCCATATACATTTCAGATAGGTGTTTTTTTTCACTTTGGCGCAGGCCAGCTTTGTTCATAGAGCCACCTTGCACTTAAATTTGAATACAGCAACTTTGTAGTCACCGCCGGTGTATTGATAGGTGCAAAAAATACCTTTTATTATCCGAATAGTTTCTAAATAGCTGTATTGCACGTAGTGTGGCCCTAGTTTTTTCAAATAGCCACGTTGTACGACAATTCTGATCGAAAAATTTTCTAGCAACTGTTCTCGTTTGTTATTGCCGCAAAAAACACAATTTCTCATTCGTGTAACTTCTGAATAGTTTTATTGGGCTCGTTGAATCTCAGTTTGGCGCAGATAGCGCACTTGTATGATATTTTGTTAAAAACTATCAATTCCTAGTTCTACTGGACAGTTGTAAATCCCTGGGACTGAAGGAAGAACACTGTTGATTTTGTTTTATGGTTCTTCCACCAGACCGCATTTCACAGGTATTCGCAAGAAACATTTCAGTTTCTAATCATAGAGAAATTAGAGGGATTTAAGAATAGCTGTGATTTGCCGCCTTATAATAAGAGACTTTCAAAAGCTCTTCCATACATTCTTAAATTTTTATCTTTCTGAACATGGAGCGAAATGCAGGTAGTAAGCGAGCAAAGAGGGGGGTAGGACATGGAGGTAGAGGTACGAGAGAAGGTGCTCCTTCCAGTGCTGGCGACAACACGCAAGCCAGCTGATCGTCGGTTGCAGGACTGTCAGGCCTGTCATCGCTGGGTCAGTGCCTTGTGAATCTCAGTAACGAACAGCAACGCCAATCTGTTCTTCAGTGGTTAATGCAACCTGCATGCTGTGGCCCAGGACAGATATAGTCAATGTCCAGTTCAACAAAAATGGTGGTTCAAAGATTCCTTTTTCAGGCAATTTTTAATCTGTGGGTCAGACAGGTTTAATGGTCATACTGTGGTACAGAACAGGTATAGTCAATGTCCAGTTCAACTAAAATGGTGTTTCAAAGACTCCTTTTTCCGGCACTTTTTAAATATGGGGGTCATGCAGGTTTGGGGCTCATGCTGTGGCCCAGGACAGATATAGTCAATGTCAAGTTCAACTAAAATGGTGTTTCAAAGACTCCTTTTTCAGGCACTTTTTAATCTGTGGGTCAGACAGGTTTTGAGCTCATGCTGTGGCCCAGGACAGGGATAGTCTATGTCCAGTTCAATTAAAATGGTGGTTCAATGACTCCTTTTTCAGGCACTTTTTAAATCTGGGGGTCATACAGGTTTGGGGCTCATGCTGTGGCCCAGGACAGGGATAGTCTATGTCCTGTTCAACTAAAATGGTGGTTCAAAGATTCCTTTTTCCGGCACTTTTTAAATCTGGGGGTCATGCAGGTTTGGGGCTCATGCTGTGGCCCAGGACAGATATAGTCAATGTCCAGTTCAACTAAAATGGTGTTTCAAAGACTCCTTTTTCAGGCACTTTTTAATCTGTGGGTCAGACAGGTTTGGGGCACATGCTGTGGCCCAGGACAGATATAGTCAATGTCCAGTTCAACTAAAATGGTGGTTCAAAGACTCCTTTTTCCGGCACTTTTTAATCTGGGTCATGCAGGTTTGGGGCTCATGCTGTGGCCCAGGACGGGTATAGTCAATGTCCAGTTCAACTAAAATGGTGGTTAAAAGACTCCTTTTTCTGCCACTTTTTAATCTGTGGTCAGACAGGTTTGGGGCTCATGCTGTGGCCCAGGACAGGGATAGTCTATGTCCAGTTCAACTAAAATGGTGGTTGAAAGACTCCTTTTTCCGGCACTTTTTAAATCTGGGGTAATGCAGGTTTGGGGCTCATGCTGTGGCCCAGGACAGGTATAGTCTATGTCCAGTGATACTAAAATGGTGGTTGAAAGACTCCGTTTTCCGGCACTTTTTTAATCTGGGGTCATGCAGGTTTGGGGCTCATGCTGCGTTCCAGGACAGGGATATTCAATGTCCAGTTCAAGTAAAATGATGGTTCAAATCATACTGCCTTCTGGCACTTTTTAATTTGTGGATCATGCAGGTTTAAGGGTCATGCTGTGGTACAAGACAGGGATAGTGAATTGTCTGTACATTTTTCTGTGGCTTTTATAACCTTATTGTGTTGCCTAAGATGTAGCACATATCCATTTTATTGTTGTGGATGTTAATTCCAGCTTCTCCAGCCCTGTTTGAGTGTAAGAATGAAGGTGTTGTTCCTCTCCCATAGACTTTAATGGTAATCGCCGATAATCTATTATTGACTATCGGAAATCATCTTGATAATTGCCGATATCGACTACCGACCCGATGACGATAGTCAACGTAATCGCTCATCACTAGTTTTTGGATTCGGATCCAACTGTCAGAAAATCTGAGCTGTGTAGACTACTGCTCAGATTTTCTATTGAAGTCTATGTGGATGTTGATAGTCGCTTATCAGATGGTTTTCAGTTCCAAAAACCGTTTGAAAACCATGCCATGTGGGCTTACCCTTAGTTTGTGAGAACCAATTTGTGCCTATGCTGTGCTGGTATGTCAAATTTTGGGAAGTGGTTAATGATACATTTTTTTTGTATTATTATTTATTTCTCTATTTATTTTGGGGGGACACCATTAGCTCCCAGGAAATGCCTATGTTGAAGGAAATATGAGCGATTGTACCTTTATTATAAAAACATAAACAAATTGATGATAGAAAAAAACATGATTCATCTGACCTGTGTTTATATAATTTTCTTGTCTTTTTATCTTACAATAGATACATGATTATTCCAAGCATGTCAGCATACTCTGTACATTGATTTTTCAACCATATCTGCTAGAAGTTTGTTCCAGGCATTAAAGGGGATGTATCGCTTCCTTAGTTCGGCTGATTCACACTGCTCTCAGCTTCTCAACTCTGGAAATGCAGGGGGATTTCTTCCCCTCCCAGCTGGGGGACATCATCCCCCCCTTCACTGTGCATGCTGGCTCCGAGACCCCCCCCCCCCCCCCCCCCCCCCCCCCCCACTCTCTGAGTCCACATGTCACGTGTTGTCTCTCCCTGCAGTCTTATTTTGTAAGAGCTGCATACATAACCACAGGCTGCATTCAATCTAGACTGAGCAACTGAACTCTTCTCCTCTCACAGCTGGAGATGCTCTATGAACGGCACAGATCTCGCTTCTATGCAGGAGAGTTAGGCACAGGGACAAAACTGTTATGTTTTCTCATTGTATAATCTGTTGCAGTCTGTTTCTGCGGGGTGTGGAGAGAGAAAATTCTACGGCCCCTAACTCTGAGTCAGGCCGGGATCGACACACAATTGTGCTGTTTCCTGATTGTGTAAGCCCTTCAGTGTAATTCTGTTTCTTCTTCCTGTATAAAGTTAAAATGTGATGGTCCCTTACTCTGAGTGAGAGACACAGCTCTGTGAATTCGACCGGGGGCTGTACAGAATGTAAATGAGCTCTCAGCTAGTGAAATGCAAGGAGGAGGATCCGGAGGGATCGACCAGGACTGGATATCAGTGTAAACAAAAACACAAGATAAGGAATACTGTGAATACAAGACAGCTTTGCTAATGACATCCAATTGCAAAGTTGCTTGTTTTCCCTGTCCCCTTATTCTGAAGACCATTTAATGAAATGATAAAACCCCTTTAACTATCCTTTTTGTAAAGTAATATTTTCTGATATTTCTTCTGATCTTACTTCTAGGTAATTGCATATTGTTCCACCGTTGTTCTTGGGTTTAGTTTCTAATTAAAGACCCTTCTCTCCTGACCTTATTTAACCCTTCAACATATTTAAGGGTTTTCAATTATGTGCCCACTTTTCCTTCTTTCCTACAGAGTACACAAATGAAATTTTTTTTAAGTGTTTCCTTATAAGTTTTGTTCTTGAGTTCTTCCACCATTTTTGTAACCTGTCTTTGGACTTGTTCCATTTTGTTAATATTGTTTTTATAGTTGAATTTTCCCGAATGGAACTCAATATTCTAGATTGGGTTTTAATAGATACAGTGAGTGAAGGGAACTACCTCCAGTCCCATGCAAATTGGCCATACCAGAATATGATATCACTGTGAGTTTTTATTGTTTACAAAGTTAATGCAAAGCATCTACTGTACAAACCCATTAATTCTTTCTCAACATCTGACATACATTTACATCAAGATGTTGAGGCAGAAAGAATTGAGTCGGCTCTGGAACTGATCCGGCTCTATACACAGCAGGTGCCAGCTGTTAATTACAGCTGACACCTGCCATGAGTGGCCAGGGTTGGTGATAACTCCTATCTCAGCCATCTAAAGCTATATTATAACTAGCTATACTTTCCTTCCTCTGGTTCTTGGTTCCAGCGCTGGATCTTTCCGGTCTTCTGTTTTCTGTTACTTCCACTTCCGAATGGTGACGCCACTGCTACAACCGCTGACTGGCTGCAGTAGTCACGTGTCACTTATTTATATCACTGTGTTGTGGATGGGAGCAAAGGTTATATATGTGTGATCATTTGTGTCTCCATTTTAATGTATTAGTTAGCATAACACCTCATATGCCTTTATATTATGGCACGTAAAAGCTGCCTGTATATCTCTTGTCACTAATGTGTTAACAAAATGGCCACCACATAATCTGCTTGTAGAGAAACCACTGATAATCCAAGATGGCGCCTCCTCTGAGGTTACGCCCCATGTTCAGACATTCCTGAGTTGTAGGGAGTATGCTTCATCCAAGGATGTAACCATTAACAGCTAACAGCTAGGTCCATGTGATGCTTTCTTATCTCACTTACCTTCAAAAAGTATAAAAACCTGCTGTTTTTTGAATAAAACGTAAGTATTTTTAAT
>JAODAL010048434.1:0-29029 GCA_025379985.1 Phyllomedusa bahiana | reverse complement strand
ATCTTTCTTTTCCTGTCCTGGAGAATGTGGATCATTTGATTTTTAATCAAAGTAATGATATATCAAGGCGTTGATCTCTGCTGGTTTTGTTGCCCGGTTTGGCGATGTCCACGCACTTCGTAAACTGTAGCACGTCTTCTTAATAATGTGAAATTACACTTTTCTATCAGTTCATCTAAATAAGCATCCCAGGCGTCAATTACAGTCGTGCACGTAAGTCAGCTTTTAAAAGCGTTTTCACGGCCCACATTTACAGCCCAAATTCAAATTGGGACCCCCCGCCATTAATACTTTTTTATTTTGTTAACTTATTTTTGGGCCCCTTTCTTCGATTAGGCGCCTTGTTGATAGGGAAGTTACATGCCAACACTGCCCTGTTGGGCACCCTTGGCATTAAGCAGGCGTGCTATGGGACTGCCTGTAATCCTAAAGTTGTCCACACTAAAAGCCCCTTTGACACATGAGATGAGAACACACGGTAATTGGGAACGCGGCACATGGGAGATCTGTCCCCAATTGTCCAAAAATGTTTAACTGGCGGCCAGGGGTGGCCAACAGGGGCACGTTGTTCTGTCAGGGGTACCCTAAAACAAAGTGGGGACCCCACTGATATGTTAAAAAAATTGGAAACTTGTTAGTAATGGGTGGGGGCCCCATTTTTTTAGCTGCATGGTGGCCCTGAAACGGGTTAATAGATGGGACTGATGGCAGCCTGGCTACCACTGCATCTATTTTTCAACGTAAATGCTTACTTTTTAATATAAGTTCAATGGGGGGACCGTATAGGGCAAGTTGGCCTTAGCCAGGGGCCTCCTCAAACCTCAACACAGTCAACAAGCAGGAGAAAAATTGTGCAGTGCTTTCTTTTAAATTGCAGAAAAATGAACATGTAGAAAAATTTATTAAAAAAGTCCCCATAAATACAAGGACTTGAATGGGACAGCTGGTTTTGTACTACTTGCGATTATGGTGGGGAGAACAATTTCCAATAGTAAGCGGTTTTTATACTAGATGTTGGAAGGACGTATTTTCATTCTGGCAGTTACTGCGGGACTGCATAGCTCTGTCGCTCAGCTTGGAGGCACGCGCAGTACCTGAACAGGCGGGCGTGGCGCAGGGGTACGCGTTTCCGGGGGGGGACCCGCCCTTTCTCAAGCCTGGCGTAACCAAGGCACCCCCTATAAACTATGCCCTGCCAGGCTGAAACCTCCATTGTTCTCCGTTGGGATGTTTCTTGCTGAACCACATATATGACATGTTCTTGGGTCCTGGTGCAAAAAGTGATATGGGGCTCCTGCCAGTTACCATGCACCATTTCCAATACACCTCCTATAATTACGCTGTCCTCATCTTTTCAGTTAGCCATTGAAAGGAATAAATAATTTTAGCTTGTTGAAATTTTTTTTCTTGTTGACTCTTTCGAGCCAAAATTTTCTTCACTGAAGTTAGTTCCACATATCAAGTTATTACTGGTATGGATGGCTGATTGCGGCTTGTCTCTTCGTCCTGTTATGTGGCAATTATACAAAATTAACCAGAACATCTTTTTCCATCTTGACTTTATCGTGCGCTCAAAATCGAATCTGACAGAAACTTCAGGCGAATTTCTCAAAAATTCGAGTTTCTACTTGAACTCGAACTTTTTAGGTGTATGCTCATCACTAATCCAAAAACGCTTTTTTATGAACATTTTTTCCTTAGGATTTGCACCATACTATGTAGCTAGTGGACACTTCTGCAAGACATTAGAAATAACTAATGCTATTTTTTTACATCTATACTTCAAAACTAGGGTTTTTTAAAAAGTAGGGACCCCAATACTGTACTAAGGCCGTGTTAACACGGTTATTCCCGACAGATTTGTTGAAGGCGTTTAATTGATGGCTCACATTCTTTGCCGTGAATTTAAATGGGGCGGGGGACGGGGGCGGGGGCCGGGAGCGAGGGGGGGCGCCGCTTCCGGGCCCCATAGGCTTTGCATTACCAACGCCGTGTATTGGCGCCCCCTGGGGATTAATGTTGCATGTCACTTTCTCCCCGCCCGGCGGAGTTCGCCTCGAGCGGGGAAGGAGCGACGGAATCCCACGTTCTCTATTGAGAGCAGTGGATTTGCCGTAATGGACAGGGACGGATTGGCGCGTACTGAAAGCGCAATGTTTTGGCGTGGAGTACGGCACCAAATCCGTGCCCAAATAGCCGTGTGTGAGACTCACGAGGCCTAGAGTGTATCCCACTTTTAAAAACTGTGGGGACCCACTTTAAAACTAAACGTTGGTTCAAAATACTGTGTGTGCAAAGTACTAAAAAACACCTAATTCGGGCGGACTTGTTATGAATCGGGGCTCTTTCGCATGTGTTTGTTTTGGTCGCGAACTGTTGCCGCTGGTCTCCGCGTTTGAATGATCGATTGATCAAATTGTTTTGTCAATAGGTTAAGAATGGGTTTCCTGGTCGCTCCTTTTCTGATTGGGGTCAATTTCTCCTCCATAGGTTAAGGAACGGGGCCACTGGCGCTCCTATTTCTGGAATTGGCTGGTTGTATGCGAACCGCAATCCAGAAAGAGTCGCTGTTAACAATCGCGGAATTACTCTCGCTTTTCCTGGCAATTCTCTCTATTGCAATTCCCGATGGAGGCGCCCGGCTTCCGCAGTGCCGGACAAACGCGTCGCGTTCGGGGGGACTTTTCTACTTGAATTTTATTGTCGCTATTAGAATGTCATCGCACCCGTGCGCGCACTTGTTGTGGATGTATAATTGCTGCTTCTCCCACCTGTTTTTGGATGTAGAATGAAGCTGTTGTTCCTATCCCTTAGACTTTTAATGGTCATCTGGCGATAATTGTTATCGTCTATCGGGCCATTGATTTTGATAATTGACGATATCGACTAATCGATTCCCAATAATCGATAGTTTGGAAACGCGGATCGTTCGATCCCACTTCTGGAGTGTGTCAGGAAGGCATTATTTTTGCTGAAAGTTGGTTCTTGTCATAAAGGTAATGTGTTGTATGAGGTGGCATTTTTTGAATCAGTATTGATATTTTATTGTAATCCACATTTTTAGAACAAAACCATCAAACAATTGCCCCATTTAAAATCATGGATACAGTGGAATGGTACTGCAGTATATCTCAAGATTTATCTATGAATCAAAGTGTAGTTATTGATTGCATCGCTATCTTTTTTGTGTGTGATAGAGGCTTAATGGTCACGCAACAATTTCTGTCTGATCTATCGAAGGGAAAAGTGATGTCCCTTGAGATATCTGTTAATAAGAGATGGGAATACAGGATGTGCGACTACACATTATAAAAGGTACAGATATTTCACATACACTCATTCACTCAACCTGATATCCGCAAGC
Source organism: Phyllomedusa bahiana (assembly GCA_025379985.1). NCBI lineage: Eukaryota > Metazoa > Chordata > Amphibia > Anura > Hylidae > Phyllomedusa > Phyllomedusa bahiana. Next base: position 25,665 of record JAODAL010048434.1, on the reverse strand, counting down.
TGCCCAGCTACACCCTCAAAAATAAAAAAGTAATAGGTTACTGTGGTTAGTGTCGCTTTTACACAGTTTTCCCAGTAGGCGAGGCAACAGTCGACATGGCTACACACATCTCTGTGAGTTTTTAGGAGGTGTCTCCATGTTCAGGAGGATAGTCACTTGTAAAGTGTAGAATCAACATGTTTGCACTCCCCTGTACATAGAGATTCATTCTAATTTCCTATTTGGGTAACTCTAAGATTCTTGTTAAGCTATCGGGGCATCTGGGTGGAGGCTATTACTAGGTATACAAAACAATGGGAAGTCGAGTATGAAAGAGTATATAGTTAACTGCGTGTATTACTCAATATTCCCATATCCATTTGGATTAGGAGTGCCTTGTTTTCTACACCGCCCCCATTACATAAGTGTTTTAAATAGAAGCCTATGCTGGCTTTCAATGTACACAGTTGGGGTCGAGGAAACCGAGTGCATCAATTTTGACCATGGCATGAATTTGATCTCTGATCGATAAATTGCTAGTAAAAGGATTTCAAACTGCATTATGGAGCATTTTCCTCCAATGTCCTGCCATTAAGTCTTGGTCTTCAACAATGGAAAAAGTAGTAGATGTAAAAAAGATCCACATGAACTGCCGCAGCTTTTTTAGCATAAAGTAACTATGCCGAAAGTATCTCTTCAATGTCTCTCGAGTCAGCTTGCATATTCCTCATTTTAATGATTATACAGATATACAGACCCCTCATTTGCTTTAGGAAGCTGTATATACATGAGAAGTTGTTTTATTGAATGTTGTACTTCCCGTCTTGGACCTAGATTTGGTAAGTGACTCTCAATTGCGTCCATAATAAGCAACTAGACACAAAAAATATTCAGATACGCAAATGTGACTCACTGTCAAGTAGGCCATCACTATTGGGTCAAGTGACTCGTGAAAGAACTGTTATGCTTTTTCATTATTTCTGCTTCTGACACAACAAAATTAAAAGAAAACGCTGTTTAATTTGTGCTCATTTATATTCCTCACTCCTTTGGCACTTGCATGTGGCAAATCAAATTTATTCTACACCTTCACCAGTCAGATAATTTAAAGGGGGTTGTTCTTCAATACAAAGATTGCTTTTTATGTTAAGATTTCCAAAAACAAATCACTTTGCAATTTTGGGTCCATTAACAGTGTCGCTACCTGATATCCCCTCTGTATGGCTGGCATTCATCCTGCCTCAGGTTTGCTATAGCTATACAGGGGGGACCTATTCTATCTTCATTGATTGGCTGCCATTGGTGTTTGCTTAGCTACTGACCTGGTTGGTCCTCCAGGGCAACTCAATCATGCCAGACCAGTGGGAAGTCATTAAACAAGGGCCCTGAATTCAAAAATGAAAACTTGAGAAAAAAACAGCGATCTTGAGGTAAGGATGGCATCGTAGGTAGTGAGATAATTCGCCCTGTATGAGGCTGACAGTGTATATAGAGCCATTTAGGGTTTACAGGCCTCAGTGTGAGTAAACTGTTGGGTTGCCTGGAATACCCCAGAATGAGTTAGGACCTCCTAACCATTACCATGCTTTCCCATACATTAGATGCCACAATAAAGTTAATTATAAGCAGGGCACTATCTAAAAAAAAATATATATAGAAATTATTTTGACAATGTTATTGTCACTTACAAGCTTCAAGTATTCTACAAAAACCCACATCAATCTATTTTAGTAGAAACAGATGGCATTTATTTTCTTTTTCAAAAACTCTTCTTATGAATCCCAAAGATACAACGTCAAATGTGAAAATGCTTTTAAAGACAAAAACCTTTAAGGCATTTTATAACTAGAGTCCTAGAACAACCTAGGGAGGACAACCCAATGAACTGGAGAAGTTTATTAGAATGCCTATAAAATAGTTCTCTAGATGGTACTTGTTGCCAACTCAGGTTAAAAGCAAAATGTGAAATTTGAGGTGGGAATGGTAGTGGGAGGTGGTCTAAGACAAACCACAGAAAAATACCAGCTGTTGTGGAACCTTCTCCAAAGTGTATGTAGCTATTCTGTAAGAGGCCAAGGGCAAATTGTGTTCAATTTCAAGAGGATCCCTCACTTGACTTGGGTTACAGACTGCTGTATGTTATCATGTAGAGAGTCGTGATTCGCTCTGTTTCCTAAGTTGGGTTTAGAAGAGAGTCATCGACATGGTTTTGACTCAAGGCTTTATGGGAAAGGAGTGAGGAAGCTCAGGCCGTTCGGTTGGTATGTTAAAAAACCACATCACACAAATTTGCTTTTGAACCCAACTGGGTCTTGGAAGCAAGAAAGGGGATATTTAGCCAAGTTCCAGGTTTCACTTCATTCTTGCAGGAAACAACCGTTTTCCCACTCGTGTAAACATACAGAAGTTTCTAACAATTTTAAACATGGTGGATGAAACTGGAGCAATGTACGGTCTTGTGAGTATATGACGGAATGGGGAGCATACACTTCTTATGGTAGGTTGTTGTTGCAGGCATGCTTGGTAGAGTGTATAAAATACATAGGAAAACACTCCTGATGGAGAACACCCTATGTTTAGTGGATCGTTATTGTATGTGCAGAAAGATTAGTTGGGACATATGTTTATGGTTGCGGCAGGCTGCAGCCTCACCCCCTCACACTTCCCCGCCGACGCGGGAGTTCGCAGCCGATTCAGCGCGTGACTTTAAACACCCGGCGTTAATTGCGTGTGGAGTAACTGTACACCTCTGCAATTACCGCGTGTGGAACATTACTTGAAAACTCGTTTCTAATGTTAGGGCATTGGGATTGGATGGCTTTTATTTAAAAAACATTTATAACGGCATGTATCCATAAACTTAGCCTAGGTATTTCCAAATATGTCATATTGCAGGAAAACCAGTTAGACATATTAGAATCAATATGACACTCTTAGGGTTTGTCACAAATCTGTGAAAAAGATAAACCTTTGGTCTGGTGTTATACTTAGACCCACATTTTGTTATTTTCGTTGGATAAATCAAATTAAAGTCTTTGAAAATGGCTGACAAACTGGTACAAACCCAAATGACAAATTTTTATACCGAAGGGGGACTGTGAAGGCTTTCCAAGGTGGATTTTGTCGGAGGAGTGGGTTGATGGTTGTCGAGTCATTGTGAGAAGAAAATCCCTGGGCAAGGGCATGGACAAAGATACAACATGCATCCGTGTGTTTGCACAAAAATTTCTTTACCTGTCTATAGAAGACGGAGTAAATTGTGAGGGGAATATACCCAGGGATTATAGAGGAACCCATTTGAATTTTCTATTTCTAGTGGCAAGTTACTACGAGCTGTCCTTTGATGTGCCTATGCAAGTGTGGTTTGATCCCACTTGCACATCTACCATATATTTTTCTTGTTATAGATACATTTAAAAAATCCAATGTAAACAGAGAAAAAATGGACAAAAAGTATGCCGAGCTTGCTCAGGGTTTGTTGATCTTGTGAATCTATACGCTAACATTAATAAAAAACATCACAGGTCAGTGGGACAAAAAGGAAAGATAAACCACAGATTACCTTTTAGTGGATCCCCAGGGCAGGTCCAGAAATCGGTCATATAAATGCAATATGGGGGGAGGTTCCACAGGTGCAAACTATATAGTGGTATAGAAAACTCACGACCTTCTATGGAATGAGAGGAAATGGCTAGGTTACTATCATACCGGGCACACAAGTATGGAATGTTTCCATTGGGCATTGTAAGTTTCTCTGAAAATCCTATGAGAAAATGGTTTTTTGGACTTGACTAGAAGATCAGTAAAACTAAAAAAACCCTGTATGTTCTTCTGTGATCTTTATTGGTTGATTTTTGATCTCAGCGTTTAACGTTGGTGTTGTTCTTTTATTAGGAATGGGGCGGCTTGTCCTGCTGTACCCCTGCCGACTTTAGTGCCGGACTGCCAACGTCTACAATCCGAGTCGCGCCAGAATTTAGCCTTTAACTTTACTGTACTCCTTGGCGTGCTGCCAGGGTAAATCCTAATAAGGGCCTATCTGGGGGTTCTCCCGTGAGGAATAGGGGCTAAGACCTCGGCCCACTGCTCTGTGGTAGCTTCTTCCTGGCATCTCTCTCTTTTCATCCTCCTCCGTTTTTGTGTGTTGTTTGCGGAGATGACCAGAAGAAGTACCCACAGAGCAGTGCGGCCGTTAGCGTTTACTGACTCAAAGCGGACCATGGAAACCCTTGGAAACCGGGGCCAGAGAGGTTGTGTGATTTTGGTTCAAAAACTCATATGAGCTAAAATATTTCATGGATTTGGTTTCACTCACACCGCATGCCGCTTAGTGCTTGCGCCTGATGTTTGAGTGGTTGATAAGTGTGGGAGTGTTGATGACTTGGTGCACCACACGTGTGGCTAACCAAGACTGGTGTATCCATAGGAAGGCGATTTATGTTCAAAAATTACCTCTTCCCGGAATTGGTGTTCTGCCAAATGGGATGTACGGGGTACGTCCAGTGTGACATTGTGTTTGGACTCACCAAGAGGAGGCCCGCACGATTGGCCATGGAATGATATCTGTATGTTACAGGCTGGCTTCATATGCTGGCCATAAGCAACCCTTTTAAAGGGAGTGTCTCACTAGAAGAGATTGCTTTTATCCTTAAAGATCTTGCGAAAAAAAATTCCCACTATGCAGTTTGTATCCCTTAACAGTGTACTAAAAGCTTTATGACAGAGGGATATTGACCCTCGTTGCTCATAGGGCTGCATTCAGCTCCTCAAGGTCACTATAGACGTTTAGCAGACCTGTTTGATTCACCTTCCTTATAGGTCTAGTTGCTTATCAGCTTATCCCAGAATGGGTGATCTACTGCTGCTAATGGGAACGCCAGTAAACCTGGATCCACTACTCTCTATCACAAAGTGGAAACCAAGAAAAACTGAGAGGGGGACCGAAGGTAAGATTTGAATCGTCGCGTAGTGGCTGCCAACCCCAGATATGAAAAAATCCCCCACAGTCAACTGCGACTGTGACCTAAGGGAGAAAATGGACAGCGGCACTTCCGAAGTGGTTGTCCAATGTGACAACTCGGGGTATAAATATAGAGAGAAAAACCTATGGCTTCCGGGGTTGGGGTTATGTCGCTGGAAACATCTACCATCGGGTTTGGTTCATTGCCGGAGGGCACGGTATTTTACAGCTATAAAATGCATAGCAGTTAAGTACTGTACTGTGATGATTGTTGTATTTATATTTTTCATGTTTTTGAGAAGGTACTTGTGGTGTCCAGAGCTCGCTGTACATTCAGGTGTTTTGTACATTAGACATAGGGTCAATCAAACAAGTAACTCGAAGAGTGACACAATTAATATAAGCTAAGAAGTGCGTAATGAAGGGAGAAGTGTGGGTCCCTGCCTCGTGGTGCTTACGCTTCTAGAGAGGAAAGGTGGGAAGGAGACAGAAGGTTGAGGGCTCGGGAGAAGTTTGTGGAGGGCTCTGTAGTGGACGCAGCAGTACGTAAGAGGGTTATGGTTTGGGCACTGTCTGAAGAGTGGGTTTTTTCAGGTTGCCTTTTTGAGGGCCGGCTGGAGGGTGAGTGAGAGTCTGAGGGGCGCGAGCGGGGTGTAGTGAGTGTCCAGAGTTATAGGGAAGCCGACGGTGAGAAGTCTTTGGAGTACGGTGTATGTGAGGAGTTGGCAACCGGGGCTGGTGAGAGCAGAGAGAGATAGGTTTCGTGAGGAGCGGAGGCAGATGGCGGGTTGCGAGGGGGGATATTGTCTGGAAGGATTAAGGGGGAGGGGTGGCAGATATGTATGGAGGGGGAGGGGTTATGGATGAGCCTTGTGAGGTCCCCGCAAGGTTTACTTAACCGCTGAAATGGAATTCGTCTGGGGGCAATGGGATAATAGCCAGTGATGGAATTGGCGAGAGTATCTCCAAGGCAATAGGGGTGATCAGGATCGGGCAGCAGAGTTAAGGAATGGAAGGGGAAGCGTAGCGAAAGGATGTGCTAGCTGGGATGGCCACAGAAGAAGGAAGGGATGTTGAATAGTCTAGGCGTGTGATGGGGGGGCCAAAAACGCAGGGGCGGTGGACATTGCATTTTTGATGCTTTGTCGAAGTTTAAGGAATGAGCGGAGTATGGGGAGATATTTTTTAGGGTGGAGGCCAGCAAGCAGGAGGTGGAGGGTTTGGATGTCTGGTTGGAAGGGGACAGATTGGAGTCAAGGGTTATCCCCAAGCAGCGGGAATTGTGGAGGCAGGTGATGAGAGAGTGTAGGCCATTCGACTGTGATAGAGAGAGCAGGCTGGGAGGGATTAGAGTTTGGGACGGCAGTGGAAGTGCTCGGCTCTAATTTCTCGCAGGTTTTCTCAACTGTGTGCTTCAGAAATGTCCGAGGGAGATGAAGGAAGGATATGACGAAAAGGACAGATCAGCGCGATCGGGGCGAGTAGAGTAACGGTCTATATCTGGGGTCATGGTTCGTTGTTAGAAGTTGGAGTGGTATTCACGTCCAGGTATAGCAGGAGTGTGTTAGAGGAAGAGCATGTGATTGCTATGAGTTTGAGACCCAGTACCAAGAGTTAGGATAGAAAAGGAGTAGGGGACCACACTCGGGACAGAAAACCCTAGGGCGGAGCCAACCTCAACAGAGAAGGATCGGCGATCTGAGGGAGGAGGGCGTGAGTGAGAAGACGGATGATCAGTGACTGGTTCGAGACATATCCATGGAAGGAGGCCAAGTCCGTGATGCCGAGGGAGGAAGAGGAATTGTGAAGGAGGAGCGTGAGTGGTGCACAGTGTCAAAAGGCTAGGGAGGGAGCAGGGGGCGGGCGGTATGCGATGGGTATTGGCGATATGTGAGGGCTTTGGCAGTGGCTAAGGTCGGTGGTGGACTTGTTCTTAGGGCGGGGTTTCTGTCGGTTGGTGGGGTTTTCGGGGAGAAGCCTAGATTGTACTGTGGCGGTCACAGGAGAGTGATGAGGTGGAGAAGATGCTCGAGGAACTCGTTGGAAAGATTGTGGAACATGTCGCTGTTCGAGGAGTTTAGAGAGCGAAAATGGATAAGCAGTGATGGGGAGCCATAGTTGGCCTAGGACGCAAGAGGGGTCATGAGAGATGGTGTGTCTTAAGGGGAGGGGGAAGTGGACGTGGGACGCATGTTTTTAACAGGAGGAAGGAGAAGTGCGACGCTGGTTTTAGAGATGAGCTCGGCTTTGAAGTGTAGTTGAGGGACGAGTGGCGGGTGGATAAACAGCGCTAAGGTCCAGGGATAGAGGTGGGATGGCAGTGGGTCAAGGATTTACAGGTTGTTAGGTGAGGACAGGTAGGGTTGGAGTAGCTTGTCATGAGTGAACAAGGTAGAGAGGAAGTTAGGGGGAATAGTGATGAGTAGGTGTAGAGGTTGGGATGAGGGGTGCAACTTGGCAGGGAATAGAGATTAAGGCGGAGGGGACTCGGCAGGGTGAAGCTTTGTCTGATGTAGATTGATGTTATTTAGGGATAGTGAGTGGCGAAGTCTATCGGCCGGGAGGAGAGGGGAGCTTGGGAGTGGAGCTGACAGCTCAATGAAGGTGTTCAGGTCCACTCGGGGGAGGGGTGGTTGGTGGGGACGGAGGAGAGCGGTTGGAGGTGTTGGTGTTTGTAAAAAAAGGTGGTTGGTGATTGTGTAGACAGTTAATCATCGTTTGGCGCCTGGAGCCCAGTGGTGGAAGCGTCCGGGACCTTAAATGTGTGTAGTGATTGTTTATTATTGGAGGCGAGGTTTTACTCAGTGGAGCGGGTTTTCTTTCCAGTGGCGTTTTTGGCCATTCTGGGAAAGCTCCAACCTCAGCTAGTTTGTGGGAGGTCTGGTGTGCCAGGGTTTTTTGGTGCTGGTTGATTTTTGCATGTTTGGTTGTGTTGTTGAGAGGGGGGCAAAGTGGTCAAGGAAGGGCGGTGGTCGGGCAGGGTCCTGGGGGAGTTTAAAGCAAACAAGGACCACTGAGAGGTCGGATTGGAAGGGTTGAAAGCAGAATGCGGGCGGAGTGCCACCGTCGGTGGATCGGGGAGGTGAGGAAAGGGAAGGTAGTGGTGGAATGGGGACCAAAGGAGCAGGTAGTCTGGACTCGAAGAAGGCCCGACACTCTCCGCCGTGGTCTTTACTTCCGGGCGGGGGGGGTGTGTGGGTAAACTGAAGCCGCCGTAAAGAGAGTGCAGGCAGGGGAAGTTGTGTCAGAAGGTCGTCAGCCGGTTCTGTTGTCCACGGAAGAATACTGCTATTGTATTTGTGACCGAATGAGCTTAAAGATCGTTGGGGTAAAAACAAGCACACGTCTTTTCCCCATTACAGTTGCAATCACTCCAAGAAAGAGTGAAAATATGATCTCAAAAAGTCCAATATTTGTTATCCGTCTGCAGTTGTGCGCGCATGGACCGGAGTTCGTATAAAAATGTTATAAGAGTTATTTTATGCCGTGTAAGATCGATGATGATAAGAAAAATTTGTCTTTCTTGTTCTTACTTGTTGTACTTATTTGTGCGATAAGAAGAAGAAGCAATCCAAAAAAGTCATACAAGAAATCCACATCTTAGGCAGGTGTTCAGATCGCCGAGAAAAACAATCGCTCGCGCTCTGGTATTAACAGAGAAAATGTAAGAAAAGTTTATACTGCTATCAGAGAAAAATACTGATAGACATTGTTGTTAGCACAATAAAAACGTCTTTTTCTAAAAGGTCCTACACAAACATGAAAAGAATTATATAAAATTGGGTAATTGACACTGTAATTGTATACGACCCCAAGAGTTATAAGTCTTAGCCTGTCGGGTATATGCATGATAAGATGCGCTGATAAAACAAAAAAAACTTTAACCTGGAATTTGATGTACGATTCTTCATTCCTGCTCCGTAAAATGGGATTAAAAGATGATCACAAAAGCTGTCATGTGTTGTTCAAATAATGGCCACCAGTTGGAAAAAACGAAGATCCTCAAACAAACAACAACAGACAACAACACAAATATAATAGGATAAAATAAAACGCTGTGTAGTCTCTTCTGGGAGACACTACTATTGATGCGCTCAAAGAAGAGATCTACAGTTTTCTTTGTTTCAAATATATAGTATTTTTTATTTTGCGTAAAGCACCCAGTCAAATAGATTACTAATATATAAATTTTAGTGCATCACTGTAATGTATGGAATTGCGGGACTAAAGGTTAAAAAATTATTTTGACTTGCATGGTGTGACAGCTGTAAAATAAAAAAAATAACATCCAAGAATACACTCAGGTCTTGGCAGGTATTTTTGTTGCATCTGTCTCCGCAAATCCCTTGATGAGAGAAAAATCCCTGATAAAAAAAATTTTAAAGTGTTATTATGGGCCCCAAAAGTGGTACAAATTAAAAAAGTTTATACTCATCTGCAAAATAGCTGAGCCTGAATCAAAAAAACCTAACACTGTACTGAAAAATGAAAAAACATAAAGTTAGGGTCCTGCAATCTGACAAACATAGTAAACACATTGTTTGTATAGAACATTCGTTCTTATTGTGTAAAAAGAGTAAACTTAAAAAACCAGATGATTAAAATTGGAGATTACTTGGTTTCTAATTGTACCAAAACTGCATAGTAAGATTTTATCTCGGTCAAGATTTTATTTTAACTGAACTATGGCGCGGCATACGCTTGCCATGTAGAGAATGATAACTCCGCGCAAACAAGTCCAAGTGGCCACATAATCGGCTGTTTTTTTTCATGGCGCAAAGACCCAATGCTAAAATAATTGTAAAACAAAACCGTACACCCTGTGGGGCCCAAAATTGGCAATTACACTCTAGATGAATTCCCTTGTGGGGTGTGTTGATTCCAATGAAATGGGTGTGGATTCTGGAGACCAGTTTTTTTTGATCGGGGTTCGTTAAGGGGGACTTTGGCAATATTTAGGACATGGGCAACCAACCCAATTCAGAGCATTTCCAAGGGTTGATGCCATGTACGACATTCAGTGAGTGGTTTGGCGACAGGGGGAAATTAAACAATTCTGCTTAGTTCGTGATCTATTTTCATAATGCACGCACTTACGAGCGGGGTTAAAGAGACGGAGGCGAGATAGAAGCTCCCTCTGCCTGTAGATCGGCGCAGACCGTATCGCGGAAAAAGGGCATCCCGGGGCTGTTCATGGTGACGTCCACGCCATGCCCGCAATGCATTGTTTGTGGGTCGCATTGGTGATTGACAGTTGTCCAATTGAGAGACCAGTATACTGCTAAGCAATTTGCTGTTGTACTGACCTGTTAGTAAGGGTATGTCATTTGGGGTGTTTGGATCCGTTTTTTTGGAATCTCACATTTCGTGGGGGATAGTGAGTCAAAAAAACGCATCCAAACAGGCTCGCGATAAAATCGCATCCAGAAAAACTAGTATCCCAACCACGTAGGGGCGCGTGTTTGGCTGTGCATTGTTGCTGCAGGCCGGACACGCGGACCGCCCATAGTAGTTTCTTAAATTGAAGGGTGTCGTGCTGCGTCTTTCGGGATCCAAAGAAGTTAGAATGAGCACCCACTCATTAGTAGGCCATTTGCTGGAGCGCTAAAGATATAAGCACACCACTGATTCTGGCCACTATATACAGTGTTTTTTTTTTACGGGTGTCTATATGTTTTAGCACGCTTAGGGTGTGCCAGTGCAACTTTGAGATGGTGTCCTAAAGTATATCGATAATTAAATTTTCACAACCAATTTGTATTTTTCACACATAAAAACAAGATTGTTATGGAACGCCATAGTTTATTTGTACTAACTCAAGCCCCAACGTGCCTGAGAATAATCAGAATCGACTTGGAAAAGGGTAGAAAAGCGTTAAATCACAAGTATTCCCCACAGCTAATATGAAATAGTCTAGATTTGCAGTAGGATGGGGGCTCAATACGGTTTCAGTTAAAGGAAATTTGCTATTGCAGGGGCGCCTCCGTCCATCTAAGAGACTGTGGACAAGTCAAGGCATGGGAAGAATGTGTGTTTGTGAAGTGCTATAGATATCTTTAGCTATTTATGATCTTTATGATAAGGCCCTGCATATACGCATTGGGAACTTCTTTGGGGCGAAAATAATTCTATATAGGAATGGTTTTCAGCGGACCTGCCTGAGCATCCAGCGCTCTCGTAGCGTGTCTATCTTCTTGATTTCTTAGATGTACCATTTTGTTCAGATTCGTCAAAATACCAAGTATATGTTACCGTAACAGCAGAAATGTACTGGGCTATTGTTAAAAACCATATCCCATGTCGCCTTTCTGGGAGGGCTTTTGTGGTGTTTAATTTATCAATTCTTGTAAAGAATCTTCACTCCCATTATTTTAACTTGTTATAAATTCGCTCAAAATTGATTGATAGTTCTCCTTAGATTGTTATTGTCCTGGGGACTATGCTAGCTTTCCCCAGGGGCATGTCCAATTGTTTCCTTAAAGAACTTCAATATCTTCTCCACTTCAATGTGACATAGCATTTACGTTTTTTTTATAGTTTAAGGGAAAACTGGCGGTACAATAGAGAGCGGTGTTAAATTTACACAAATATGGCAAAGTTGTTAGTAATCTAGGAAAAAACATGGTAAAACTAAGATAAAGTTTCCTGTAATTAGCATCACAGGTGTCTTAAAAAATGATTAAATCTGTCAGTCTATTTAAAGCGCTCTCGAAAGTAAGTATTTGCTCACTCTCTTGATGTGGTATCATTGGTTGTCGCTTCCAGACCACTTGAAACTGGACTAATATGTGCGAATCGCTATAAGCGAAGGCGCGTGTTGTCGCAGGCTAATTGTGAGCAGAGCAACATTATCAGACACAGAGAAATCATTGTTGTTACAGGACAAGGGGCCCTCGCGCAAGGGGCTGTCTATCGCTGCCGGGAAACGACCGACCCACAAGTTGGTGACAGTAGTGGCGGGTCTACGCAGTTCCCTAGCGTAAGCGTTAAAGTTGACTCACAGAAGAGAAACGCAAAAAACCAGACATTACGCTCACTATGTAAATAAGGATAATGGTCAGGTGACACAACCAAAGGGCGGCTAAGTGCAAGGAAGGTAGGCAGAAAAGAAAAACAGGACATTCAGAAAAGACAGAGAGCTGACATGAGAGGGCAATTGAAAGCAGGAGTAAGAACAAATCCCGCAATGCAAGAGAAAACGCTCGCCTCCAGTACACAGAAGAGAATAAAGACCTCACATCAAGCCAACGCATGGGAGGAGGGATGTGGTCTTAATAAGGAATGTCAGAGTGTCTGGTTCCGAGGTTATGGTTGAGACCTCACAACCCAATACACACTGGAACACTCAGACGAAACAGGCTAGAAAGGTGATTGGTGAAAGCAAAGTTTCACTCCACCTTCTCAAGCAGAATGAGTCTGCCCAGGCCCTGCCTGGGCTAGAGCAAAGAATAACAGGGGACTGGTGTTGGGCAGATTCTTGTTAATCACACTCCAAGTGTTAGCAACAGAATCACATCATGTGGTTCAAAATAGTGACAGTGAATGATCTGGCAGGCATTACAGGTAAAATCATGGCTAAATGTGCGTGAATGCCGTCACCTTAAAGACATAGGATTGTGACCATGCCTGGAAATTATTGAAAGTGCATAAAAAGAAAAAGAAAAACTTTGTTTTGGGGGCCTACTGTTGAAAAACATGAATGAGGGGGGTTGGGTCAGTTATGTTTCTTGGGCTACTTAGCTAGCATCTAGCACGAGTGTCTTGATCTGTGTTATGGTCGATAAAATTTCCAAGACTTTATAAAGCATTCTGGAGCAAAATGTGTGCCCTCTGTTTTTGGGAAAAAAGCTCGGTCTAAATTGTAGGGTATGTGGTTCATCCAAACAAGTAATTACAAAAAAAAAACAAAAAAACAAAACAGCTAAAACATCCCAAAAAAAGCAAAGATTGGAAGCAAAAAAGGTGATGATAGCTTCTTACTCTTTTTAAAAAATATAGAGTAGGTACATCTGTTGGAGTTTATGATGCAATCAAGTCAAAATGTAGCTATCCTAAACATTCTCAGCGTGATCTCATGCAGCCCCACATACGGACTCCACTCGCCTCTCTCCACTATGTTCTAAAAAAAACCATTTCATTGATGGTAACATAAAACAGAATTATACTTGGTATCCCAATCTGTAAGGAGTTGAAAGTTACTATTTCACTTCCAAGCCCTTGGTCATTGGCAACACTTTTCCAAACCTGCTGTGGAATTGTTCCAAATACACACAAATGCGAAGGGGTTTATTTACATTTAAGGTTGTATTTATATGAAAAGAAAGGGGTTAAGTGATTTCGGGTGAAAGGTTCTGTCTCTAAGGCATGGGGGGTGGGGGGGTTTTTTTTTTCACACGGCTTTCTTATAAAAGTTGGTAGCAGTATTGTTGGTCCGTAATTTACGCCGCCGAAGTGCCGCAAATGTTACGGGCGTGGAAACGTTACCCAGTCATTACGGTTGATTCCACAGTTCTCATGAGAGACTATGGGATTACGTAAAGTTGCCAGCCCCCCGCTCCCCGAACCGGCCACATGCGTAATTGTGGGACGTACATTATGTCCCGCAGGTTAAGGGCACGTTGGTGACATTGTAGGTGCCTAAGTTTTGATTCTAAACCCATAGTGAAAACACCTATTGGGAATTCTGAGGAGACAAACTGAGCATCACGCTCTGTTCAAGCATTTTTCCAGGCTCTAAAACAAGGTAGTTTTTGAAGAATGGAAAAAAAAGAGAGACTGTCGCCCCAACTGTTGGAATGTCCATGCGTAAGCAGGACTTACTGCTGTCCTTTAAACCATGGAAGGTGATACAAAATAACTTAGTGTAATAGTGTTTGATGTGGGGGTGTAACTCATTTTTGCACCAATTCATTTTCAGTTAAAACTGATTTGTGTTGATATTATATTTTTAACCTTACTTTCAGGTTTTTGGGTTTAAAAAATTTTTCTCTGCGGGGAACTCAGGTTCTTGTCAGAATTTTGTTAAATTGCTTTTTTGCTTTTAGAGGAGAGTAATTGATTTATAATTTAACTTTTTAAAGGTTGGGGAGTGGTGGCTCATGTATGTGAACAGTATGTTAAAAAAAAAAAACTATATGTATATATAGTGGGGTTATTAGCTTTAGGCTATGTTCACATTAACTTTCGCCCGCTGGTTACGCCGTGTGGCCCGGGGGTAGCGGGGGCGACGGGGAAGCGGGGAGCCGGCACATCCCCGGCCATCTAGAGAACCACTGCTAGCGGGCGTGTTAAAGACGCCGATTAGAACATGGAAATGTGAATTATCTCCCCCTCGAGCAGATTTTCGCCCGAGCAGGGAAGAGGAGTACATGTAAGAAGAGGTTAGTTCTTCTATGGAGAAAAACTGTGGATTTAACCGTATTAATGAAATGGCCGTTTTTAAGCCCGTAATTAGCGCACTCCGGCGTGTCTCATTACGGACCGAAATATCGGGCCCTTTTTAAGCGATGTGGAAACATAGGCCTTATTGTTAGAGAGGATGGGGCGAAAATGAATCTACGAAGGTGGAATTCGTGCTAGAATTTCAGGGAAAAACTTTGTGCAGTTTCGGACCGAAGATCGAAACTATTTGGGGTAAATTGTTCGGCGTGGATGACGAAAGTGTGCTTCGTTGATTAATAAAAATGCTCTGCGAGCACATGTGCGCTACCATGGGGCAAAGCACTCTGGGAGGAAAGAAGGCATAGCACTGCATGGACATGTGGCAGAGGATGAAGCCTAATCCAGGAGGACGGCGGATTCCTGTGACGTGTACACACGGATAATAAGGGGACGAAGCGCCGCGCTGGGAGCTCACACTCCTTTCACTGTACTAAAGGGGGAAAGGTCCCTGCTGGGGTGATAGGCTTTTGAAGAACTGATTTTTTATACAGCGATTTCTGTGGGGTGTCTCAGCTTTTTCTCAGGACTTTCCCTCTGAATGTTCTATTTCTGTTTTTTTTGGGGTATTGGATCTAAATCCAGGTGCGTCCAATGCGTTTGCATTTACATTCAATATCCAAGTGGGATCTAAGCCAGTTCCTGTTGTTTTGATTTTAAAAAAAAACGCGTTTTTACAATACAAATCCACTTCATTTTTTGCTCTCATTTTTTTGCGCAATTTACAACAGGGGTTTAAAATTAAAGGTTTGGGTTTTGCTGGTTGTGTGACAAAATAAACCGTTTTTTTTTTCAACGAAAAATTAAAATATATATTTTTTTGGTAGCCAAATTTCCCAACAAGAAAGGCTAATTAAAAACTGTATCTTTTGTTGTTTTGGGTGGGAAAACACGCAATTGTAACACGCTACAAAGTACTGGTTTGTGGGGCCTCAATTTTTTGGGCCCGAATTTACATCCGGGTTTTTTAAATTAAGCGTTGTTTTGCTGGTGTGCTGACAAAAAAAAACCCGTCTTTTTCCACCCCAAAATATATTTTTTTTTTTTGGTACCCTTTTAATTCACAAGCAAAGGCTTTTACAACTGTATTCTTGTTGTGTGGCGTAGAAAACACGCAATTGTAACACCCCCAAATAGTTTGTTGGGCTAAATTCTTTGGCGGCTTTTTAAATTCCCCAGGGGTTTTAATTAACGTTGTTTTGATTGTGTGACAAAAATAAAACCGGTTTTTTTCAACGCCCAAATTTTTAATTTTTTTTTGGTGGGCCAAAATTCCAAAAGCAAAGGCTAATTAAAAACTTTTACTCTTGTTGTGTGGGTAGAAAACACGCAATTGTAACAGGGCTCTAGTTTGTCGGCTCAATTCTTTGGGGGAAATTTACATCCGGGGGGTTAAAATTTAAGCGTTTTTTTGTGGTGGGGGTTGACAAAAAAAAAAACCCGTTTTTTTTAAAAACGCCAAATATATATATTTTTTTTTGGTACCCTAATTCCAGAAAAGGTTTAATTAAATGTATCTTTTGTTGTGTGGCTAGAAAACCCCGAAATTTTTAAAACACGTAATAGTTTGTACGGCTCTTTTCTTTGGGAAAATTTAACACCCGGGGGGTTAATAAAAGCTTTTGTTTTGCTGGGGGGCTGAAAAAAAAAAACCCTTTTTCTTTTTCAACCCCAAAATTTTATAATATTTTTTTTTGGTAGCCAAAATTCACAAGAAAAGGCAATTAAACTGTATTCTTGTTGGTGGTTGTAGAAAACACGAAATTTTTGAAACCCGCTACTAGTTTGTGCGGCTCAATTCTTTGGGGGGCAATTTACTTTTCCGGGGTTTAAAAAAAAGCGTTGTTTTGGGGGGTTTTGTCCCTGAAAAAAAAAACCTTCTTTTTCAACCCCAAATATATATTTTTTTTTTTTGGTAGCCTAATTCACAAGAAAAGGCTAATTACAACGGGTTATTTTTGGGTTGGGGCCGTAGAAAAAAACGAAAATTGAAACCCAACGCTACAAAGTATATTTTGTGGGGTCAATTCTTTGGGGGAAATTTACACCCAGGGGTTAAAATTTAAGGGTTTTTTTTGCTGGTGTGCTGAAAAAAATAAACCCGTCTTTTTCAACCCCCCAAATATATATATTTTTTTTTTGGTACCCCTTTTTTCACAACCCAAAGGGTTTAAATTTAAACTGTATCTCTTGTTGTGGGCTTTTGGGAAAACAGGGAATTGTAAAAACGCTAAAAAGGCTATTTATTTTTGTGGGGGGGCTCAATTTTTTTGGGCGCAATTTCCATCCGGGGTTAAGTTAAGCGTTGTTTTGCGGGTTTGTGCTGACAAATTTTAAACCGTCTTTTTCAACCCCAAATATATATATTTTTTTTGGTACCCTATTTCAAAAGCAAAGCTATTAAAAACTGAAATCTCTTTTTGTGTGGGCGTAGAAAAACACGCAATTTTTAACCCCGCTACTAGTTTTTTTCGGCTAAATTCTTTGGCGAATTTACATCCGGGGGTTTTAATTAAGCGTTTTTTTGCTGGTGTGTGACCAAAAAAAAAACCCGTCTTTTTAAAAAACCCCAAAAATATATATTTTTTTTTTGGTACCCTTAATCACAAGCAAAGGCTAATTACAACTGTATCTCTTTTTGTGTGGGTTAGAAAAAAAACGCAAATTGAAACACGCTTTTTTTTGTGCGGCTAAAATTCTTTGGGGGCAATTTACTTCCGGGGGTTTAAATTAAGCGTTGTTTTGTTTGGTTTTGCTGCCCAAAAAAAAAACCGGGTTTTTTTAACCCCCAAAAATATTATATATTTTTTTGGAAAGCCAAATTTTCAAAAGGGCAAAGGAAATTTTAAAAATGTATCTCTTGTTGTGGGGGCGTAAAAAAACACGCAATTGAAAACACGCTAGGGTTTTTTCCCGGTTTCAATTCTTTGGGAAAAATTTACATCCGGGGGTTAAATTTAAGCGTTGTTTTGCGGGTGTCCCTGAAAAAAATTTAAAACCGTCTTTTTCAACGAAAAATTTATATATTTTTTTTTGGTAGCCTTTTTTCAAAAAGAAAGGCTAATTACAACTGTATCTTTGTTGTGGGGTTGTAAAAACACGCAATTTTTAAACCGCTCTTTTTGGTCCCGGCCCCTAATTTCTTTGGCGAAATTTTACATCCGGGGGTTAAATTAAAGGGGTTTTTTGTTTTGCGGGGTGTGCTGACAAAAATAAAACCCGTATTTTCAACCCCAAATTTTTTATTTTTTTTTTTGGTACCCTTAATTCACAAGAAAAGGTTTAATTACAACGGGAAATCTTTGTTGTGGGGAAAGAAAAACACGAAATTTGGTAACCGTTTCAAAGAAATAGTTTTGGGGCTCAATTCTTTGGCCAATTTAAATCCAGGGGAAAAATTTTAGCTTTGGGTTTGGGGTGTGCTGACAAAATAAACCCGTCTTTTTTAAAAGCAAATATAAATTTTTTTTTGGAAGTTTAATTTCACAAGCAAGGCAAAAATTACAAACTTTATCTTTGTTTTTGTGGTGTGGGAAAACACGCAATTGTAACCGTATAGGGGGGTGGGGCCCCAATTTTTTTGGCGAAAATTTCACCCAGGGGTTAATTAAGCGTTGTTTTGCTGGTTTTGTGACAAAAAAAAACCCGTTTTTTTTCCAACGCCAAAATTTTATATTTTTTTTTTGGTACCCTAATTCAAAAGCAAAGGTTTAATTAAAAACTGTATTTTCTTGTTGTGGGGCGTAAAAAAAACACGCAATTGAAACCACGTAAAAAGTCCCTTGTTTGGGGTCTTTTCTTTGGCGCTTTTTACACCCGGGGGTTTTAATTTAAAGCGTTGTTTTGCTGGGTGTGCTGACAAAAAAAAAACCCGGCTTTTTAAAACCCCAAATATTTATATATTTTTTTGGAAGCCAAATTTCCAAGCAAAGGTAATTACAACTGTATCTCTTGTTGTGTGGGGTAAAAAAAACCCCCAATTGAAAACACGCTACTGTTTGTGCGGGCTCAATTCTTTGGCCAATTTACTTTCCGGGGGTTTAAATTAAGCTTTTGTTTTGAGGGGGTTTGTGTGACAAAAAAAAAAAACCGTTTTTTTCAACGCCAAAATATATATTTTTTTTTGGGGTTACCCAAAATTCCCACAAGCAAAAAGTTTAAATTACAACTGTATTTTCTTGTTGGGTTTTGGGGTTTGTAGAAAACACGCAATTGAAACAGGGCTACTAGTTTGTGCGGCTAAATTCTTTGGGGGCAATTTCCCATCCGGGGGTTTAAATTAAGCGTTGTTTTGTGGTGTGTTGCTGAAAAAAAATAAACCTTTCTTTTTCAACCCCAAAAATTATATATATTTTTTTTTGGGGTACCCTTTAATTTTCCAAAAGGGCAAAGGCAAATTTAAAAACTGTATCTCTTGTTTTTTTGTGGCTTTAAAAAACCGAAATTTGGGAAAACCACGTACAATGCTACTAGTTTTTGTGGGGGTAAAATTTTCTATTGGGGCAATTTAAAATCCGGGGTTTAAAATTTTAAAAGCGTTTTTTTTGCTGCTGTGCTGAAAAAAAATAAACCGTTTTTTTCAAACCAAAATTTTATACATTTTTTTTTGTACCCTTAATTCCCCAAAGCAAAGGGTTTAAAAGCCTGTTTGTGTTTTACATTTAGAAAAACACACATTTGCTTGTAAACAAACCCCATAAAAGGGAAAATTTTTTCCGGGCCCAAATTTGGGGCGCAATTTTTTTCCAAGGGGTTCCCCAAGTTGTTACTGGGTTCATTGGAGTAAAAAAACGGGGGTGTTTATTTTTTCATATACAGTTTGCTTCATCAAACAGTTTGTACATTTTAGAACAAACAGTATGTGGGACAGAGAGGTCCCGGGCTCTGCAACTGCGAGTGGCAGTGGCCAAACTTTTTGAAACGGGCCCCAGGTCGCTCCCACAGAAAAGGGGAAGTCGCAGCAGGGGTCACTCGGTGAGGGCCAAAAACTCCCGGGCTGTCTTTAGCGGCCGTGTGTTTTTTTTTTCGGGCAACCAAAGGGTTTTGATTGGTTGACTGGGTTTCTTCCTCTTCCTCCAAAATGCCCATCGGGACAACCCACCCAAGAGTCGGGGGGAAACCCTCGACCCCAACACTTAGTTGGCATGGGCCGGGGAGGGGGGTCGCGGCCCTCCCCTGCCCTCAGCCCGCCCCCTTTTCCCATCCTGTTCCCCGGGCAGGGATCTACTTTGGTGGTCGGGGCTCAGCGCCACTATTTTAGCGGGAATGAACAATTTGGGGGAGGGCGTCGGGCCCAGTACGTGGGAGCGAAAAAATTTGGGGAAAATTTTTCCCCCGCTTTTGCAGTAGGCGGCAAAGTAAAAGTGTGGGGGAGTGGCATGGGGGGGCCCATGTGGGGGAGAGGTAAACCCTCGGCTTACCAAGGCCCGGGTGATGAGGACAGTAGTAAAGAGGGAAACACAATAGATGATGATGTAGCCCGACCCCCATTTGGGGAACCCGGGGCCCCCCCCGGGTGAAGCAAGGGCTTTCATCATGTAGGAAAAGGGAGGGCGTCAGTTTTGCGCGTCAGGCAGCGGCGAACCCAGCAAGTGGGTTGTGGGGCCCGGGTGAGTCAGCAGTGGTAGCGCAGTGTAAAGGGTGGGGGACCCCAAGCGGCCCAAGGGGGGTAGGAAAACCCGTTTGCAGGCCCCAGACAGTAGCGGCACAGGGACCTCACCCCCCGGGTTTGGCCCAGCGGCGGAAGTAGTCATCAGTGCGGACGGGGCCCGGTTTTAAAATCAGCACTCGGCGGGGTGGGGCAAGTTCTTTGCAAAGAACCGGGGGAAAGCCGAATTATGGGTATATGTGAATCTGTGGGCAGAAAAGGAAAGTGAAGCGTGGCCGGGGGAGTTTCGTTGGAAAAAACGGCCCTGCGTCAAACACATGCAGGTCCCCACCCGGGTTTGGCCCGGGGAAAAACCCTTTTGGGCTAAGACGGGGGTGGTCCATCCTCCCGTTTGCGAAAGCAGCAGCGGCCAGTGGCAGCATGCCATTTCACCCGGTAAAGGGCTCCCCACCTCGGGCGGGAAGGCAGTGTTTTTTTTGACACCCTCCCCCGGCCCCAAGATGCCCCTGCCCCTCGTACTCATGGCCCCGCAGTCGTTCAGAGAGGCGTTTGAAAAAGACAACAGTATGCTTTCCAACTTCCAAGGTTTCAGCAGCTGACCGTGTTCCGTCCAAAATTGTTGGAAATGCCCGGGCCCTCCCCTTTTAAATGGTGGACTCTGCCCCCATTCGGAAAAACTAATGGGGGGTTGTGCCACCCAGTGGAGGGGTTCCAAAACTGTTTAATTTTTTTTCCAAAAGGCAGGGACCAGCACTTATAAAATATGTTGGGAAAAGAAAATGGGTTTAGTCCTTGGTTATCGGTTTTTTCCCCAAAGGGAAAACCGGGGCAGCCCCGGACGTTTTGGGCTGTAATACGGGTTTAGGGGGCCCGTACAGGGCCTTTACGGCCCCCCTGGGGTTTAAAAGTGCTTCCTGCCCAGGCCCCAAACCCAAAAAACTTTAAAAGGGAAGGGGACGCCGCTTTCCCCCTCCCGTTGGGAAAACTGCTGTTCCCGCGCCAATTTTTCCCCCTCCTCCTCCTCCCCACCCCCACCATCTAGCCTCCACAAGTATGCTCCCCATAAACCCCATGTGTAGGCACAGCGGTGGGCCCCGCAGTTCTACACCTAGCTTGCCTCGGCGAAACGAAAGGGCACAGGGGGAATGCTCCCGGTTTATGCAGGAAAAAAATCGATGTGTGGCTTTCCCCCGCGCCAACTGCAAATTTGGGAAAAACCCTTTGGGGGACGGACAATGGGGGGAACATGGGGTTTCCCCGCTGCACCGAGGAGGGATGGTCCCTGCGCCCTGCATGGCGCAGTGTTCAATTTGGTTGTAAAAAGGTTCCTTGAAGTCTTCCACCGATCTTCGAACATTTGAAATGGCCAGGAAACCCGTGCATGCACTTTATCCATTGTACAAAGGGAGGAAAAAACCCCCCCGAGTTGCGCGGGCCCCAACGGCCCCCCCCAAACACGCTTGATATGCGATGTTTTTCCCCCCGCTGGGAAATTTCCCGCCTGCACCCTGTTGGACCGAAAGTAAAGAAAAGAGGAAAAGGCCCCTTAACGATTTTTTGATGATTTAGGCGAAGAATTTCCCCCGTGTAACCTTTTAGGGCAGCCCAGTGGCAGGGTCAAAGCCTTTGGGCACCCGGGCCCTTTGTTGGGGCCATTCGAGGAGGCCACGTTATTTGTCAGTCGCCGGATTCGGGATGAAAAAACGTCATTCCACTGCTTCATGTCCTGGGCCCGGGTGCTGAAAAAATCTGTTGGGGAGGGGGCTTTGGGGTGTGGCGACTCATTTTCGGGGGCCACATGGAGGGTTTGGGGGGGACTGAAATGGGAGGAGGAGGAGGGGGGGAGGAGGACTTGGGCAGAAACAGGGTTTGGGGAAAAAGAGTGGGTTTTTTTTCCCAGGTTTCCCAAAAGAGGAGGGCAGGAGCAGTGGAGGGGGGTGGATGGAAATGAGGAAGGACGAGGGAGATGACTTCCCAAAAACCCGTTTGGGAGTTTTACAGTGGGGAAAAGGGGCAGGGGGCCCCCCGGAGTCATTTTTGCAGAAGCCGAAACATGCCCTTTTTTGCCCGGCTTGTGACAGCCCAATAGGCAGCATCCGGGAGGGGATGATTCTGGCTCTCCAACCCCATTGGGGCCTCGCTACCGGTCCAAAATGGGGGGGCCTTTTTTCCCGCTATTGAGAGGGGAAAACAAAAATCAAATTTTATTGGGAAAACCCCCGTAATCAGTTTTGGCCCCTGCCTATGTGCGGCATCTTTCCCCCCTTTACAGGTTTGAAAACCGGGGGGGGGGTTTTCCCCAGCGCTCACGTTACTACTGCCCCGGCTTTTCTGGGGGGGAAGGGGGGGGGGGTAGGGGGCAGTACCGCTTTAAAACAGCAGTAAAACCCAAGTCTGGAGCACTAAAAGAGCGCCCCCTTTACCCGGGCCCCCGTGGGAGGGCAGTCACCGCAGCTGGGGTGGGCGCAGGCATGGGGCCTTTCCCTTTAACCAACAGGTTGTGGCCCAAAAAGGGGGCAGCACTCTGCCCCCCCCAGTTTGAAGATCCGTGGACTTTCTGGGGAGCCAAATGGATGGGGGGCCGCAACTTTTCGAGGGTTTTCCCGTGGGAAAAAACAAACTGTCCTTCACCGGCCCCGGGGTGTGGCATCAGAGCGGGGGTTCAGGTGGCGGGGGCCATCGGTTTTTTCCCCCCAAAGAAAATACCCCCGCTTGTCCACGGGGAAAAGTTTTTAAAAGGACCCTTTGTCAAGATGAATCAGGGGTGGATCGGCCCGGATTTCCCCACCAAGCCTTTTGGCGTCAGTCTGGGTTCAAAAATCCTGCCTCAGCCAAAATTTTATGCCCCCACCCCCCCTGATGCAAACATTGCTGATGTTTCTCCCTTTTGCCCACCACCGTCCTTTTTCCCGGGGAAATGGTATTTCCACCCACCCTAACCCCTTGTCATTGTGCCCTCTATTGCTCTTCTGGGTGCTTTCTGTTGCCCGTTGCCGTGACATCCCCACTGTGTCATTGTGGCCCCTCTGCGGCCTGGTACTGGGTTTTTCCACCCCCAGAAATTTTCATTGTGCCCCTCCCCTTTACCTCATGCTGTTGCCCCCTGTCTTTACCTCCACTCTCTGTCCCTTGTGCCCTGCCTGACCTTTTTTTCTGCTGCCCCCCGTGACTCCGCTCTTAGTTCATTGTGCCCCTCTGTGGGCCCAATATTTTTGCCACCTGCAAAAAGGGAAAGTCTTGTGCCCCTCTCTGACCCCATGCTGTTGCTCCCGTCATTTTCCTCCCCTCTCTGTTTTTGTGCCACTGCCGGCCTCATGCTGCTTTCCGCCGTGAAACCCCCGCTCCCCAGTAAATTTTGCCGCTCTGGGGCCTTTTTACTATTTTGCCCCTGCAGAATGTTTTTTGTGCCACTCTCTGACCTCATTTCTGTTTTCTCCCGTCAATTTACCCCCCAAATCTCTGGGCTTGTGGGCCAATGGGCCGAAATCATTTCTGCTGCCGCCTGGGCCCCCCTCCCCAGTCCCTTTTGCGCTCTGTGGCCTAATACAAATTTTTCCCCCTGCAAAAATGTCATTGTGCCAAAACTCTGAAACCCCATCTGTTGCTCCCGTTTATCCCCCCACTCTCTGTCATTGTGCCACTTTTGGGGGGGGGGGGGGGACCTAAAGCTGCTGCCCCCGTGACCTCCGCTATCAGTCATTGTGCCCCTCTGTGGCCTAATAAATATTTGCCACCCGCAGAATGTCATTGTGCCCAAATCTTTTGACCCCTGCTGCGCGTGATTTCCCGGGCGGGGCCCTCCCCAAAATTTTCATTGTGCCAAATGTCTGGCCTCATTGCTGGGTGCCGTGGCTGCTGCCGTGCCCTCCCAAAAGTGGGCATTTTTGGCCCCTGTCCCGCCTTATGTGCTGCTGGTTTCCCTGCCGTGCCCCTCCCCCACTGTGTCATTGACCATCTTTGGCCCACTCCTTTTTTGGCCCCGCCAGAATTTTTCAAATTTTGGGCCCCCTGCCCGACCCATACTGCTGCCCCTGTGACCTCCCTGTGTGATTGGGGCCAAATCTTTTGGCCAAAAATGTTTTGCCCGCCTCCCTAATGTCATTGTTTCCAAATGCCTGACCCCATACTGGGTGCCGCCGTGGCCTTTCCAAAACCCGGTTTTTTTGGGGGTTGTGCCAAACTGTGGTTTTTTAATGTTTTTTCCCCCTCCATAATTTTATTGTGCCACTGCTGGGCCTCTACTGCTGCCGCCGTGACCTCCACCCCTGTGTTTATTGTGCCCCTCTGTGGCTTTTTACTGTTTTTTTCCCCCTCCCTAATGTCTTTTTGCAAAAAAACCTGACCCCAAAACTTTCTGCCGCCGTGACCCTCACACTGTGTGATTGTTTCCACTTCTGTGGGCCCAATACTGTTTTTCCTCCCCCATAATGTCAATTTGGTGCCACTGCCTGACCTATACTGGGTGGCCGCCGTGCCTCCCCCTTTTTGGGGATTGGGGCCCTCTGGGGCTTTAAACTGTTTTTTGCCCCCATAATGTCATTGTGCCCCTGGACCTGAACCCCTTTTGCTGCCGCCCGTGACCCCCCCACTGTGTGGGTTTTTGCCAAATCTTTTTGGCCAATCGTTTTGCCGCCTCCGAATGTCATTGTGCCCCTGCCGACCTCTTTCTTTTGCTGGCCATGACCTTCCTACTGGGTTTGGGTTTTGCCACTCTGTGGCCTAATTTGTTTTGCCGCCCCCCAGGGAAAAATTTATTGTGCCAAATGCCTGGGCCAGCTGCTGTGGCTGCGCGTCCTCCAAAATCCTATCACTAATGTTGCCAAAATTTAGCTCTCGTTGTTTTTTTCCAGCTTTCCCCTAGATGACTTTATGGCTAATTCCCGCTTTTAGTTTTTTGGTCGTTTTTTTCCCTTTTAAGTGCCCCCGGGGAAATTTTTTTTTTGAAGCTGATTTTTAAGTGCGGCGGCAGTCATGTTTCGTGTCCCTACTAAAAAACAAAATTGTTTTGAAAGGGCCAAAACCCAAGCTCCTCTGCATAATTTTTAAACTGGGACAACGTTCTACAGCACCCTGCGGCTCTGGGGCCCGCCCGGGAAATAGCTGTTTTTAAGTTTATTCGTGCCGAGTAAAATTTGGAACCGGGAAAAGGGAAATTTTTTCGGAAAAAAATTTTTGGCGAAATGACCGAACCGAATTTTTGGAAATTCGGCCCCTTCTTTTTTGTTTTTAAAAAAATTTAAAAAACCCCCGCTTTTTTTTCCCGCTTTTTAAAACGAACAAATCCAAAACCCAAAAGCACAGATTTCCACCCGGAACCGTTGGCAGCTTGGCACTTCCACACCCCCCCCTAAAACCCCCGTTTATCAGACTGTTTACAACCCCGAGCTGTGGGGAAACCGCATTTTAATTTTGCCTGGTAAGACCCGGGCGGGAAATGAGAGCAAACATTTTTCCCCCCCAAAGGCTCTCCCGCCGGTCCATTAAAAAACCCGGACCCCAATGTACCGTCAAAAATAAAGGGAACCGGGAACATACCGGATATAATCGAGTATAAACCGACCCCCGTATAAGACGAGGGGACCTACTTTTGCCCCAAAAACGGGGGAAAACTTATTGAGTGAAATAAGCCTAGGGTGGGAAAATGCAGAGCTAAATGGTAAATATAAAAAAAAAAATGGAT